>VMDO01018574.1:0-41776 GCA_007922755.1 Pedetes capensis
TTTTTTGATGTTGAATGTAACCCCATTTCTCTTTAGTTTATCATTCCCAGCACAGTAGACCATATGATTGTCTGACTCAAAATGGCCTATGCCATTCCATTTTAGCTCACTGATGCCTAGAATGTCAATGTTTATGTGCTCCATTTCTCTTTTAACAATTTCTAATTCTCCTAGATTCATACTATATACATTCCATGTTCTAATTATTAATGGATGTTTACAGTTGTTTCTCCTCATTTTGAGTCATACCACATCAGCAAGTTGAGCACCCTGGGGCTTTACTCCATTTCTGTCATCACAGTAGACTCTACTTGGAGGAGGCAACTCTTCCCCAATAGTCTTTTGAGTGCCTTCCAACCTGGGGGCTTCATTTTCAGGCACTATATCTGACAGTGTCTCTTTGCTATCCATAGGTTTTCAATGGCTAGTTGTTTCAGGAGTGGCTCGCCAGGTCCTACTCCCTAGTCTGTCTTAGTCTGAAAGCTCAGCTGAAAACCTGTCCACCATGGGTAACCTTGCTCATGTCTGAGGTTATAGTGGCAGAGCTCTCAGCCTCATCACAACACACAAGCCACCACAGTGTGGCAAACTGACAGACGTGTGGGGGACAACAATCCTAGGAAACAAAAAAGTATGATGTCAACTTGTCACTAATGTTCAACAAAAGTAGAACTATTTCACCAAGAGGAAAAAGATTATCAACATTAGTTATTCATTCAAAACTGCTAAAAACATTCTATTTTTATTGTCTTTTAATTACCATGAAGTATAATGTGTTTCATTATGAAATTATCATACAGTGAATCATGTATTTTGCACTTTTTTCTCCCTTTTTAACTGCCAATGTTGCTTCTACCTTCTCCTGCTAGTCCCCTACCCCTCCAGATATATCCCTTTATAGTTTCCTATCCTGGGTACTTATTTCTTTTTCATTTTTAGATAAATCTAGGTTCCATGTATGAGAACATGCCATAATTTTCTTTCTGAGTCTGGCTTATTTCATTTAAAATAATGATCTCCAGTTCCATTCCTTTTTCTGCAAATGGCATGATTTCATTCTTCTTTGTGGTTGAATAATAATCCATTGTGCATATATACCACATTTTTAAATTCCATTCACCTGTTGATGAATATCTGGGCTGAATCCACGTCTTTATGAATAGTGCTGCAAAAAATGTGGATGTACAGATGCCACTATGGTACAATGACTTATATTCCTTTGGGTATATACCAAAGAATGGTATAGCTGGATCATATACAAGTTCTATTTTTAGTTTGCTGAGGAACCTCTACACTGATTTCCATAATGGCTGTACCATTTTAGAGTCCTCTCAGCAATGTATAAGGGTTCATTTCTCCTCACATCCTCACCAGCATTTCTTGTTTGTTTTGTTGCTGCTAGCCATTCTGTCTAGAGTGAGATGGAATCCCAGAGTTTTTATTTGCATTTCCCTGATTGCTAAGAATGTTGAATATTTTTTCATACATTTATTGAGCATTTTTTCCTTGAGAACTCTTTATTTCAAATGTCCAATTATTGATTGGATTATTTGGTGTGCAAATTTTTTATATTAATCCCCTCTCATATGTATAGTTGACAAATATTTTTCTCCCATTAGGTGAGCTTTCTCTTTACTCTGTTGTTTCCTTTGCTGTCAGGATACTTTGTAATTTTCATTTGTTTAGTGTCATTTATCCCATTTATTAATTCCTGCTATTATTTCCTGGACTATTGAAGATTTTTAAAGAAAGTACTTCCCTATGTGTATATGTTGAAGAGTTTTCCTTACATTTTCTTCCAGCAGTTTCAATATTTCTGCCTTTTAATTAAGATCTTCTCAAAACTTTCTTTATGGTTTGGCTTATGTTGATATTCCAGAGGACTTTAAATCCAAGGGAAAGTTTAAACATATTGCTGGGCATGGTGGCACACAACTGTAATTGCAGCGACTAAGGAGCCAGAGGCAGAAGGATCACAAGTTCAAGACTGGAGGCAATCTGTGTAATTTAGTGAGACCCTGTCTCAAAAACTAAAAAAATGGGCTGTGGGTGCAGCTTAGTGGTACAGCACTTGCAAAGCATGCAATTGCAAGGCCCTGTGTTTAACCCCTAGTACTGCAAAAAAAAAAAAAAAAAAAAAAAAAAAAAAAAAAAAAAAAAAAAAAAAAAAGAAAAGAAAAGAAAAGAGAAAAGAAAAAGAAAGTTTAAACACATCAAAATCAAGCAAGCAATTGGTTATTTACATGTTTATTTTCAAAAATACACAGTTTTTGAACACAAGTTCAAAGATATGATCAAGTAATAATGAATATATCAACTTTGTTAGCTAATTTTATTAAGACTAATTATTACATATTCATAGACTAACATTTCTTCAATAACTCCTAGATTCAAAGCCAGCAAGTCAGAACCTTAAAAATGGTTGATTAATGAAGACTTTAGCATCTATCAGTTAATAAGTTTATTCTGAGTGGACATGAAATTCACAGACACTTTAGATCCTAAGTGAGAAGTAACTGACAGGGTGATCCTGCCCTGATACAAGTTTTCTGGGATGATGCAGATGTGAACATTATTAAACCCATCTACACCTCAAAGAGTGAGATAGGAAATGTGGCTTCTGAGGTGTTGCTCTTGGACATTCTTGAAACTTTATCTTACTTTGGAAATCTAAACATAATTTCATTTTAGAATGTTCACATTCTACTTCTTTTCTACTAAAAAATCCAGTTTTCCTAGATGTGCAAGTTATGTTAATATTACTTGTGTTTTATTGTTGTTTATTTCTTAAATGATTTAAAAATTTTTTGCTTACCTTCTAAAAGAGTAAAGAAGAAGTAAATCTTTTTCTCTTCTAGATGTGTAGGTTTTAGACATGGTTTCTATAACAAAAGATCAATGAGCTGCAGAAAAACAGTTTATTAATGTGTGTCATATGTGTAACACAGGGGAGTACCCAAGGTTGAGTAACTCAAAGTGGTGTTTAGAACTTGAGTTCCCTACACTTTATTCAGATACAACAAAGGAACAGGAGTTATGGGCAAGATATGTCATGGAAAGGTGATCACGACAAGTATATTAAACAAGGATAAAGTTTGTTATGCATGTTTAAGTCAATCCCTTCTCCATGCATAAGTATCCCTACTGATTAAGAGCCATGTTCTCTCCTGGAACAGAGAATCAGATGTCCTCATAAATAGAGATTTCCTTTATAAATGCAAATTTCCTTTATAGAAATGAAACTTACACTGCTTTTAGAGAGTCTCCTCTTTCTGCTATTTCCCTAAATAATCAGTTCAAACTAATTTCATGCAAGGAGACACCTCCAAACATGTATTATTATTGGTGGTGGTGTTGCACCATCACCAGTCATATCTTATTGTTGTTAGGTGCCATCAAGTTGGGACAGACTTATAGCAACCCTATTTACAACAGAAAGAAAATACTTCTCTGCTATTTATAGGGTTTTCAGTGGCTGACTGTTTAGGGAGTGGGATGCCAGGTCCTTGTCCCATATTTGCAGTTCTGGGGATTAAACTCAAGTCCTCAGAGCATGTGGACAACGCATTATACCAACTGAGCTAAACCCCCAGCCCGCAGTTAGATATCAGGGTGGCATATTCTTGTCTTGTACAACAGAATTCCCGAGAAACAATTGTTGTTAGGTGCCATCTAGTCGGTATCTAACTCATAGTGACCCTATGTACAAAATAGGAAACACTGTTGTCATGTTTCTCTGCTTTTCATAGGCTTTTCCATAGCTGTTTGTTTCTTGGGGGAGTGGGTTGCCAGACACTTTTCCCAAGCCTACAGCACCTGGTGGTCTCCTGTCCAAGTACTAACCAGGCCTGACCCTGCTTAGCTTCCGAGATCTGATGGGATCGGACGCCATAGTGGTACACTTGCAGGCTAAAAGAATTGTAGCACGTATATAATATCCTGTGCAAGCAAGGAATACCATGGCAAAGGTAACTTCCAGGATAAAGTTCAGCTAAGAAGGTTGTATTACATAGGTTGCAGTGTGTTCATTGTGAAGGCATTAGGCAGGGCAGGTTGGTAGATTTTAGTGAAGGCATTTTTATAGATCTTTGTATTTCCTTGGGGAAGAGAAACCAGGGAATGGCATAAAAATGGCCCAAAGCATGCTTAATGTTGCAACAGTATCTAAACCTATCTATGAAAACATTATAAACAATGCTTCTATGCTATTATCTCCCAAACCATTCATTTATTTAAACATTTACTTTAAAAATGCCTTCTCTATTGGATTTTGGTTTTAGTTTTGGTTTTGGTTTTGAGACAAGGTCTTACTACATAGCCCAAGCTGGCCTTGAACACTTTATGCAACCCAATCTGGCCCCAATCTTGCAGGCAAGATGCCTCCACTTCCCAAGTGCTGAGATTATAGGTGTGCACCAACACATTGGGCTTAACAAATTTTTTTGTGTGTGTTTCAAATGTGTAACATATTCCCCTTATCTTATTTATCAAGTATACAGATGAGGAAGACACAGTTCAGCAGAGCAGCCTGACATGGATCCTGAATGGATCCAGATCCCTAGAATCCATGGTGGGCAATACACAGGCAAGATTCTGACATATCTCTGCAGTTGCACAATCCCATACTTGGCCTTTGTTTTCCAGTTTTGGATTTCTATTTATTTTTCTACCTCAAATAGTATAAAGGATGAAAGAGGACATTGGATGTTTCTGGATACAGGAAGGAATGGAGAAGGAGATCAATTTCAATTTCAAATGTAACTCATCTCTGGAATTTGTTCACACTTACCACCAACAAATCTGAACATATTTTGCTTATGCTCTACCAAGTCCACATCTATGAGTGGTACAAGAATAGAGACCAAGAAACAAAATAAGTAATGAAATAGATAAGTAAATAAATGAATAAAATCAATTTTCATAAGATGCTATTATAGGAATGCATGAAGAAAGTAAGCATATTGGGATTCATTTTACTGTCAGTAATGTATTTGCTATTATTATTTTCTGTTTTATTTCTGGTTTTGTTTTTGGTTTGGTTTGGTTTTTATTGTTTTTTAAATTTCCATTTTCCCAAACACAGAATCCCCAAAAGGGCAGAAACTTGAGTCAATCCAAAGCAGGCCTAATTTCCTGATACTGAAATGCAAATTATATTACTGGTTTAGCATATATAAAGAAAGCTTTAAATAAACTCAAAGAAAATGAAAATCACCTCCACCTGCTGTGGAATGGACACTAGTTCATAAATGTTAACCTTTGATCAGCTGGGGCTATGTGTTAATGTCAGAAGATTTGAGAAACATGGTTAATGGCAGAGTGCTTGCATTCCTAGTCTGACCTAATTATAGCAGTTTGTGTCCAACTGCCTGACTTACACCCTCTGATAGACCTACTGGGCTACATAAGCTAGGACAGGTATTAGTATTTATATGCCAGCCATTCAAGCATCATCTATACTCCTTCACAGGTGAGGTGTTCTTGCTCTGGGGTCAGCAAGCCCTGTTAGGACTAGTACATGGTAGGTAAAAATAGCCTTTCAGGAAGGAGAAAAAGTGTCATTTATTTCATGGACAATACCCTTGAGTTTTGTGTAATTATAAGCATGTTGTTTTGGTCCATTTTCTGATGCTATAATAGAGCACTACTAACTGGGTAATTATAAAAATACATTTTTATTTAGCTTATAATTTTAGAGGCTAGGAAGTCCAACATGGAGGGGCTGCATCTGGTGAGGGTCTTCTTGCTGCATCATAACATGGTAGATGGAATCACATGACTAGAGAACAGAGAGAGAGGCAGAGAGAGACAAAGAGACTGAATAAGGGAGGTAGAGAGAGGACAAGGGGTCTGAACTCCTATGATAAACAAACCATTACTGATATAGCAGCATTAATTTGTCATTCATGGGGGCAGAGCCCTCAGGTTCTTATCTCTTCTTAAAGACCTAATTTCTTAATACTGTTATAATGGCAATTAAATTTCAACATGAATGAGAGGCAACACTAAAACCACAGCAAATGCCAATTCAACATTATGGCCATATATTAAAGAATTTCTTTATACAATAATTAATAGTATGCTTATGTATTTTGGGAAGCTGGGATTTAGCTCAGTTGGTAGAGCGCTGTGCTGCAGTCTCTGGGGTCCCGAGTCCGATTCCCAGCCCCGCAAAAATGGGAGAAGGACCTGGCAATCCACTCCCAAGGCAATCCCGAAACAGTCAGCCATTGAAAACCCTATGAGGGTCACTATGAGTCAGATACCGACTCAACGGCACCTAACAACAACAACAACATGTATTTTGGGAGAATGGAAATTGTAAGGCAAAATATTAATTCACAATAAAAATGATTTCCCATTACTGAACTGTTGTTGTTGTTGCTAGGTGCCATCGAGTCATGTCTGACTCATAGGGACTCTTCTAGGGTTTTCAATGGCTGATTGTGTCAGAATTGCCTCAGGAGTGGATTGCCACATCCTTCTCCCATTTTTGTCGTGCTGGGAATCAAACCTAGGACCTCAGAGACTGCAGAGTGGTGCTCTACCAACTGAGTTAAATAATACTAAATTTAAAGTAAATCCAAAATACTTAGAGAGATTTTTTTTTCAAATATGCCTTCCCTCCCAATTTCTTCCTGTTTATTAAAACAAAACATGTTTCAAATTCTAAAGAACTATAATTTATCACCTGAGGACACTGAAGTTTTAAAGAATATTTGGGCCTTTCTTTTGACCTTCCAGTTTACTCTTTCCCATAAGAAAATCTGTAAGACATATCACCCTCAAACAAAATAGCCAACAAAGGGATGCTTGAGTCTACCTTTTCTGGGACAAAGACAATGACAAGAGTCCACCATGGAGGCTCACATTTACACAGAGAATGTGTAATTGAAATTTTAGAAATTGATTCTAACTGTTCAAGTCAATAAATCCATTTGTACAATCCAGGAAGGAGGGAGAGGAAGATGAGGAGAGAGAGATAGAGAGAGAGAGAGAGGGAGAATGAGAACAATAATCCAAATAAATTTGCCAGGAATAATGAGATGTTTTTTATTTGACCTAGACAATATATAAGGGCTGGGATTTAGCTCAGTTGGTAGAGTGCTGCGCTGCAGTCTCTGAGGTCCTGAGTTCGATTCCCAGCACTGCAAAACTGGGAGAAGGACCTGGCAATCCACTCCCAAAGCAATCCCGAAACAGTCTGCCATTGAAAACCCTATGAGGGTCGCTATGAGTCAGATACCGACTCGAGGGTACCTAACAACAACAACAACAGACAATATATATATATATTTTTGAAAACTGAATTAGTTTTCAGCACTTAGAAATCAGGATATTTACTAAGAGAAATCTTGCTTTTTTTTAGTTCCGGAAAAGCAGGATGATCTAATAAACAACACTGGATTTGCAGATTTGCAATACAATTGGTGAGTGCTGAGTAATTGATGGTGCCCCAAAGAGGAAATCTCTCCAGGTAGCCCATTCCTCTCCTGAGTTACTTTACTTACTTGTGTTCATCTGCATGGTCACTATAGGCATTTAATCTTGTGATCTCTTATGGAATTCTGGAGTTTTGCAATACCCGAAGGACACTCTTACCTTTTAAATATGATAAGAAATGGCACATTCCCAGAAGACAGTTTATAACTTATTATTACCTTAGCTAAAGCATCCTAGTGTCAGAAGGTACAGGACAATTTTTAGCAGCTTCAGAATCCTTATCATCACAGAGTACCAGGTAGCTACTAGTAATCAGAGACATATAAGATGACCTCAACTTGTGATCCCTACTATAGAATCTAATTATAATTTTAGTATTGGCCACCAGGTGGGTGTTTGACTCAATCTTCACTACTGTCAACTAATTTTGCTCTAACACTAGAAAAGTGATAGGCTAAAAGTAACATCATTGTTAACAAGATGATAATTTTTGCAAAATGCAAATTTTATATTGTTAGAAATCACCCAGGAGCTCCTTCATTCCTCTGTTTACTCAAGAGCTTCACTCAACACATTTACTCAAAATCTATAACGTATTACAAGAGAAATAAAAAGAAGAAATACAGATTTCACCCTCAAGAGCTACTGCCTTTAATAAAAGATCAAAAACAGGTGATATAAATGACTTGTAAAACAAAGCCAAGATTAATAAGAGAGACAGTGGAGATGCAAATAAACTATGTGGTTACTGTTCCCAAATTCAATGTGCAAGAGACTCAGAGAACTTGTAAAAATTTAGCTGCCCTCCTTGACTGTGATTCAGTAGATCCAGAATGTCTCCTTGTCATCTATATTTTTAACCAAAGATAGGTCAGTGTATCTGACTTCCTGGGGTAGATAAAAGTACTACTAAGAAAAGACAGGATTTGGCTTGGGCCTTATATTAGAAAGTACTTGGCCTTGTAGAGCTGAAGGACAACATTCTAGGAAGAAAGATGGAAAAGTTGAATATAGGCAAAACTTTTTTTAAAAAAAATTCATTTGGATTAATTTAGTTATATTGACCATAAATATATGGAGTTACACAAAGGGAATTGAGAAGACATGAAGTCTCATGTAAGAATAATGCAATTCATTGGCTAGTGTAACTATATTATATATTTGTTGAGAAAGAACTTATTACTACTTCCACAGTAAACCTCATAATGTAATAAATTGTTCATACTTTATCACATGATGTTCTTTGCACAATTGATAGAAAACTATAATTGTAGGCTCATTATAATGAAATGATTATACTTTAATAAAATTGAATTAGATTTACATGTTAGTTAATTGAATATATTTTCAATAGAAATGTTTGTAATGATGATACGTAGCAGCAGTAAATTGATAGTCCTCTAGTAATTGAGTTTTCTAACTCTTGATGGTTCTTATAGCATATGATAGAGGGACAATGACTGATGCTCCACAAATTGATTCTTCTGTTTGTTTCTCTTTGACAATGTTGCCGTGCTGCTCAGGCTGGCCTTGAACGCTAAAACTTCCTGCCTGGATTTACAGACATACACCACCACACCCACCCAAATTGAATTTTTTAAAAATTGATTTTGTGCAACTCTTTTAAAATCTCTTTGCAGTAGTTTAAAGGCAAATATGAACACGTTTGTTAGGTGCCGTCCAGTCATGTCCGACTCATAGCGACCCTCATAGGGTTTTCAATGGCAGATTGTTTCGGGATTGCCTTGGCAGTGGGTTGCCATGTCCTTCTCCCATTTTTGCAGTGCTAGGAATTAAACTCGGGACAAAGATGAACACAGTGCGCTATATATACTAAGGAATTTAGTTTTGCAAGCTCAGCACACAAAACAGTCTCAAGTTTATTCTTATGTAGCAACATTTTTTCCACTGCACAATAACATACAGAAAAATACTGAAATTGCAGGGACAATACACTTTTAAAAAAACTGAAATAGGATTGTAAAGGGTATGGAATTATGAAAGGTGGAGATATATCTTTGGATAATTACACATTATCCTATGCCAACAGTTTCCTGGACAGAGAATGATAGACAAAACAAACCAAAAATAAATAATGCTTAGATGGCAGAAAAAAAGAAATTAACTTCTTTATTTAAATGTTATATGTTACTATTCTCTTAGTAGAAATAACAATTAACAGCAATGGAATCCAAGATAAACTAAAAAGAAGCTAATGAACATATCTTTGAAAGTATATATTACAGAGATTATTGTTTTACAAATTAGATAATTTCAAAAATGATGAACAATATTTAAATGTAAAGTCTTAGTATTTTACTAATACATTATTATATAATTTGAATACATAAGAATTCAAAATAAAATATATAATACACAAAATTTTTTTTAGGGTTTTTATTCTTCTATTTACTGTATCATGTTCAGTACTTCCAAATGTAAATCCTAGTTATATCTGAAATCTTCTTCACAGTCAATAATGTACTACAACTAGTTATTTGTAAGGGCATTATATGTCTAGTTTGGCTCTTTCAGACAATGACTTCTGGATAAAAAATTAGATAAATTTAATTCTAATTTGTAAAAACATTTAGTGGAGGCATGAAAGATAGAATTGTGTGCATATACACCAAAACTATCTTTTTGTTTTTTCACTCATTATATCACCAATATTAGCAGAGAGCACATATATCAGCCTATCTCCAAAACAAGAAAATTGAACATTTTAACTGTGTTCCTAACTTGTTGTGACACCACCCCCCAGAGATAAGAATCAAGGAGATATGGATTTTCAAGCTTCAGCTCACTTGGTAGATTAACCACGTATGAGATTGGCTATTTGAAATATTCACATTTTGGATTATATACTATAAAGTGATAAAAATCTATTTGCCTTAGCTCCTAAGATTAATTGTTTGGGAGTGAGTCATTTTTAATTAGATTATCCAACCAAAGATAGTAATCTCAGACAAAATTTCTCACATCATGATTATTGTTAAGAGAGAAGATACGGATTTGTTCCTTTATTACTTTCAGCTGGTTGATCGCAACATCTCTTAATTTGGGAGAATACTGTTTCTCAACACATGCAACACATCTGATAATAAAACCTTAGGTTTTTTACACACTAAGCAATTCTCCAACTCTCCAGACATCAACTGGGGTTCCTAAAATTTAATCCAGTTCAGACACTACCTGGATTAGTGTCAGACTCTACAAGTTAAAGAGCTCAGTTCCACAAGACAACCCCCATTTTAGATGCCAATTGCAAGTTGGGGTTTCCTGTATTTCTGACAGGCTATCATTTGGGCGTTCTTATGACCCCTTCCTCAGCTTTAGTAATTTGTTAGAATGGCTCACAGTACTCAGACACTTCATTTACATTTTCCACTTTATAGGATTATAAAATTACAGTTGTATTATAAAGGATACAACACAGGAACAGCCAGGTGGGAGAGACACTTAGGACAAGGAGGGGATCAGGGACAATATGGTTTCCATGCCCCCTGGGTGTTCTACCTCCCAGCACTTCAATTTGTTCACCAACCTGGAAGCTCATCAACTCTTATTGTTGAAGAATTTTTATAGAACTGAGTCTTTATCCTCTACCCTCTTCTTCCCCATGTCAGCAACCCTCTAGTTACTCGATCTTTCTTGAGAGCAGTGTCATTCTGATGCTATCTGCCCTAACCCTTACCTTAGTAGTATTGTTTGTTTGTTTGTTTTGTTCTCTTTTGTTTTGTTTTTGAGACAAAGTCTCACTAAATTATGCATACTGCCTCTGGTCTTGAACTTGCGATCCTCCTGCCTCTGCCTCCCAAGTCTCTGGGAATATAAGCCTGAGCCACTGCCCTCGGCTACCTCAGTAGTATTAACTCAAGTTTAATTAAATGATGTATAAGAAAACATGCTCCTATCACTAGGAAATCCCAAGGGTTTTAGGAGCCTTGTCCAAAGACCCTAGGATAGAAACAAATATATTTTCTATTCTACCACATTGAGTTAATTATGACTTAACATGCAAAATAGATTAATATATGGTTGGACTTTTGTATTGGTGGGTTCCACATCCTTGGATTCAACAAACTTCAGATGGAAAACATCTGAAAATAAAAATTCATGTGTACTGAACATGTACAGACTTTTTCCTGTCATTATTTGAATATCTAAACAATACAGTATAAAATAATTTACAGAGTATTTGCATTGTATTGGGTATTATGAGTCATTTAGACATAATTTAAAGTATATAGGAGAATATGCTTAAGTCATATGCAAATACTATGTATGCCATTTTATATGAGAATTGTGAATGGAAGATTTTCTTATGAGATGGGGTCCTGAAACTAATCCCACACAGATAGCAAGGGATAAATTTACTGCTACTTTTAAAATAATGTTGTGATTTACAGGGATAATTTTTAATAAGCTAAAGTAAATCTCAACAAAGATTCTAGTACTTTCCTGTTATTATACATTCTTTCTCTAAATTTGAAAATATTTATAATTTCTATTTTTAATGTTACTATCACTGTCTTTAATCAAATGCAGTGCATTAATATTCATATAATTATAAAATATTATTTTCACATCTCATCATTTTTCCTTCCAAATTTTCTAACCTCATTAGCACATATACCTTCTCTTCCCTTCATATTAATCAGTCAAGACGTTAGTAGTTGATAAATGTTATTTTTGTTCACCTATCCACCTTTGTCTCTCCTAATGTAATGTCGTTTGCTTTGGGAGAATTGTTCTTTCATGTCCAATCTTCATGTGAGAGTGAACTCCACTATTCACAAGCCACTATAGTAATCAAAGAGTCCATTGGCTTTCTCCCATCATCCTGGTACAACCAAGAGATGTAAAACCAAGAGATGACACATGAACTAAGCTTGGCCAGTCAGATGCTGTTCAGTGGGCTTTGAGTCTTGGATGAGAAGGGAAATGTCAGAAGAAAAGACTGCCAATTATATATCACCCAGGACCAAACTGGTCAGACCGTTTTCTATGAACCATTGCTGTTCTTTTTCTTGTCATTTCACATGGGCTTCTGATCTCTATTAATTCTCAGAGCTCCAGGAGGCTTTCAGTATTTTTTCTTTAAGGCTGCTAGAGAGCATTGCTTGCAATCCAAACTCTTACCAGTTATAGGACTGCTTCTTTGATTTAAGACAATATAAGCAAAGGTTACTTCTAAAAAGTCTAGTACCTTCAAGTTGAACAGGACCACTTTTAATGCCTATATTTAAACCAATAAACTAGCAATGAAATATGTATTGTCCTATTGGAACAAATGTGTTTAATATGAATATTAAGGGGAAACAAAACAGTCAAAACATGTTAACATTTCATTTTTAGCATTGATGACTTATAAAGGTAACTATCAAAATATATACCCCCACATATCTGTCAGTTTGCAGCACTGTGGGGGCTTGTGTGTTGTGCAGGAAACATAGATGGAAGCAATACACAGAAAAAAGAGAATTGGTAGATGACCAACCATTCCAAATAGTTGCATATGAAGAGGAACCAATGGTATTGAAGGATGAAGTGGAAGCTGCCTTGAAAGAACTGGCAAAATGCAAGGCTCCAGGAATTGATGGGATACCAATAGAGAAATTTCAACAAACAGATGCAGCACTGGAGGTGTTAACATGTTCATGCCAACAGAGTTGGAAAACAGCTACTTGGCCAACTGACGGGAAGAGATCCATATTTGTACCTATTCCCGCAAAAGGGAATCCAACTGAGTATAGAAACTATTGAACAATATTAATATCACATGCAAATAAGATTTTACTAAAGATCATTCAAAAGTGACTGCATCAGTATATAGACAGGGAATTATCAGAAAATCAAGTGGGATTCAGAAGATGGTGGGGAACCAGGGACATCATGGCTAATGTCAGGTGAATATTAGCTGAAAGCAGAAAGTATCAGAAAGATGTCTATCTATGTTATATTGACTATGCAAAGGCATTTGACTGTGTGCATCATAATAAATTATGGATAACATTTTGGAAAATGGGAATACCAGAGCATCTAATTGTACTCATGAGAAATCTATATGTGAACCAGGAAGCAGTTGTTTGAATAGAACAAGGAAACACTGCCTGGTTTAAAGCTGAGAAAGGTGTGGGTCAGGGCTGTATACTTTCACCCTATCTCTTCAATTTATATGCTGAGCAAATAATCCAAGAAGCTGGACTTTATAAGGAAGAACGCAGCATCAAGATTGGAGGAAGATTCATTAACAACTGTGTTATGCAGATGACACAGCTCTGCTTGCTGAAAGTGAAGAAGATTTAAAACATTTACTGATGAATATCTAAGAACACAGCCTTCAATATGGGTTGCGACTAAACATCAACAAAACAAAAATCCTTATGCCTGGGTCAGTAACAACTTCACAATAAATGGAGAAAAGATTGAGGTTGTCCAAGATTTTGCTTTGCTTGGTTCTATAATCAACACCCGTGGAAGCAACAGTCAAGAAATCAAAACACGCATTGCTCTAGGAAAAGCTGTGGCAAAAGATCTCTTTAGAGTATTGAAAAGCAAAGATGTCATATTGAAGACGAAGGTGTGTCTGACTCATGGGTATTTTCAGTGGCATCATATGGTTGTGAAATCTGGACGTTGAACAAGAGAGGAAAAGAATTGATGTGTTTGAATTATGATGCTGGAGACGTCTATTGAATATACCATGGACTGCAAAAAGAACCAACAAATCTGTCCTAGAAGAAGTGCAACCAGAGTGCTCTTTGGAAGCAAGAATGGCCAAACTGCGTCTTACATATTTCAGACATGTAGTCAGGAGAGATCAATCCCTGGAGAAGGACATCATGTTTGGAAGAATGGCAGGTCAATGCAAAAGAGGAAAACCTTCCACCAGATGGATTGACACAGTGCCTGCAACAATGGGTTTAAATATAAATAAGATCATGTGCCTGGCACAGAAATGAGAAGTGTTCAATCTGCTGCACATAGGGTCGCTATCGGTAGGACTTAACTCAACAGCACCTAACAACAAGAACAACATCAAAATATATATCTGATTAAAGATCAGTCTTGCATTTGAACATAAAACCTTTTGTATTTTCCTCTGAAAAACAATTTGTGATAATGTGCACATATAAAACTATGTACATTTCAAATTTTCTACGACTGCTAGTGGTACCTGCCTATTGGAACTGCCTTTTCAGTTTGTAATGTAGGGTTAAGTAACAATGAATAAGAAATTTGGTAAAAAAGTAGACAAGGCAAAACAAAAAGAAATTAATACTTTATCAGTGCTTTCTATGAGCCACACATTATGCAAAGCATTTGTATTAGTCAGTTTCTTGTTACCATGATGAAATGCCTAGGGCAAGCTAACTGTATTTTTCAAAAGTGTCATTTAGTTCACAGTTTTAGAGACTGGAAATCTGTACTCAGGGAGCCCCATTGATTTGGCCTCTGATGAGTCTTCTTGTCTGCATCACCTTGTTGGATGTATTATCACAGCAGTGGGAGCATATGTGGGAGAAATAGATTAAGCCTAAAATAGGAAGCCAAAGAGTGATTCAAGAGTTGAACTTGCTATTTCAATGACCTGCACACTTTGGACTAGGTTCCTCTCTTCAAGGCTCCACAAGACTTCTGCATCACCAAACAGAAGACCAAGTTTCCAATTCATAAACCCTTGAGTGTAGCATTTGACTAACACAATGACATTTAATTTTCATAATAACTCTTCAACATAGTTATCTTCCATTCATTTATAAATGCATGAACAGAAATAATGATCAAGAAAGATTTTCAAGACCATGTAGATAAAAGGGATCAAAATGAGACACAAACCTGTTTACACCAAAGTCCTAGTACTTTATGTCATATGACAAAAAAAAGATACAATAGTAATAGATTATAAACATGCATGATTACACACATAGACACATGCACTAGGTTGTTGTTACATGCTGTCGAGTTGATGCCCAACTAAGAGCAACCCTACATGCAACAGACAAAACACTATTGTCAATACTTGTCTGCTATTCATAGGGTTTCCAATGGTGGATTGATTTTTGGGAGTGGGTTGCTGGGTCCTTCTCCCAAGCCTACAGCACCTGGTGTTCCCAGGCAATTTTCCATCCAAGTACTGACCAGGTCTGACCATGCTTAGCTTCCAAGTTCTGGCAGGATCACATGCCACAGTTGTAGTTTTGCACCGTGTGTGTGTGTGTGTGTGTGTGTGTGTGTGTATGTATGTGTGTGTTTGTGTATAAATATAAGCTCACATGAATGTATGTATACACAGGCACATATACACAAAATATGTATCTACATATATGTGTATATATGTAGAGATGTAGATATATGTAGTGTTTACTATATATTTTCAAGTCTAATCCACATGCATTCAACAGTGTTAGAGGGATAAAAAATCAGATCTAATTAGAATCACATGTGGATTGGATTCACAGAAAAGGATGCAGATTGGATATGAGAATATATGGTATATCTATGTATAAGCTTGTTGTTGTTGTTTAGCTCAGTTGGTAGAGCACTGCGCTACAGTCTCTGAGGTCCCGAGTCCGATTCCCAGCACCACAAAAATGGGAGAAGGACCTGGCAATCCACTCCCTAGGCAATCCCGAAGCAGTCCGCCATTGAAAGCCCTATGAGGGTCGCTATGAGTCAGATACCGACTCGATAGCATCTAACAACAACAACAACAATATATAAGCAATATGTTCATGTGTGTTTATATGAATGTGTAATTCAATAATTCACTAATATGTATATAAAGAAGGATAAGATTTTTTTCTTTTTCTCATCTAGGAATTAATTTTTAGAAAACAAATCTGACCATATATTACTTAATAGGGTTCCGCACTTATGTGAATATTCCTGCATGAACAATCGATGTATTTTTTTTCATGCTTCCAGAGTTATATGAGTAAAAATCATTTAATATAAGCAAATGATGCATTAGAAGTATAGGGATATATACAAAGTAATTCAGGTGCACATTTATATGTTGTGCATTTTGCTGTGTAGTCTTTTGTACCAGGAGTTTCAACTAACATGACCAAATTACAGGCATGACAGCTTTCAATTGCTACTACTGAAACAGAAATGCTTGGAAAAAAAATATGGCATTAGTTCTGTCTTAATGAGGGATGAATTATGGCCAAAATGTTATCTTACCATTTTTCTGGGTCAGGATTTCAAGAGTAGCTAAGCTGGTTGATTCTGTACCAAAGCCTCACATTAGAGAATCAAATGTTACCCTGGATGTCAGCCATCTGTAGCATGGAGTGGGGCTGGAGGATCTTCTTCTAAATGGCTTATTCTCATAGCTATGGGCCGGAGGTCTCAGTTCTTCTCTGCCTGCTGACTGGAGGCCTCAGTTTTCTGCCATTTTTGTCTCTCCATTGGTGAGCTAGTTTGAGCAGGCAACTCATGAAAGAATGACCCAAAAGGAAACTGTGGTATCTACTTATGTACTCTTCTCCAATGTTACACGTGATCACTAGGACTTTATGCATTAGAAATGAGTCTTTGAGTTTAATCTACACTCCATCCTCCACCTCTTGCAGGAAGAAGTGTCATGGAGATAATGAACATGAGGTGTTTATTACAAGTACTATAAAAAGTTGAATGCCACATCAATAGGGGGAAGTTAGAGACAGGAAGGCAATGGGATTTCAGACCAGGACATGTCTCCAGGCTAGGAGCTGAGGTTTTAATTTTCACCTTGGAGAAAAAAATAATCTTGGTCTTCTTCCTCCTCATCCAAATACTACTACTGACTCCATTAGATAAAACCAATATCTTAGAAGTAGTGTGATAAATGTGAAAATAGTAACAGAAAAAAAATTACTCAAGAGCCTGATACGTATATGAGATAACTTGACATATGACAAAAATTGAACTACAATGGGTATTGGGAAAAGGAATGACTTTCAGCCAAGATAATCCACCCATTTATAAACTTCATTTCCTGTAAAATGTGGAAAATACTAATTTCCTGATCTACTTCACAGAAAATACTGTAAGAGTAAAAGGAAATTACAATGATACCACTTTGGTTTAAAAAATCCTATGCAACTGTGACATATCATAAATGTTTAAGAGTGTCTATCATCTATTTGATTGGGAAATCTGGTCCTCTTTTAAAATCTTAGAAACAAAATTTGGGTATTTTTTTTCCTGCTATAGTTCTCAATGCAAAATATTTGGCAACTGAAGCTTCAATTGATTGTTAAATATGTCTTTATTTCATTAAACATTTATTAAATATTTAAAACATGATACTCATATTAAGTAGAAGATACAGTGGTAACCTATATAGATAGAAGATAATCTCCAAACCAGAGTTTATATTGTAGCTTACCTGCCCTATGTGACAACCAAGTGATATGGTCAAAGTGCTTATTGTATCCATACAAGAGGGAATTGAGGCTCATCCCACCAGATTTACCTAGGATCTAAAATCTAATTACTCTAATGGTGACAGAAGTCAAAGAGTTGAAAGAGTACAATTATCTCTTCTCTTGGCAAGGCTTTTTCCATTCTAACTCAACTCTCAGTCTCCCTCTGGATTTCATCCTATGCTTCTACCTCTCAGTGTCCACTCAGTTCTCTCTGCTGAGTTTTATCGTTCTATTGGGTATCATCAATAATATAAAAGTAATCGTGTGAGCCAAATGATAATGATAGTGAAGCAAAGGTGAGTCTTCCAAGATAGCTGAGGAATTTCAAAAGATACATCTTTATATAAAAAGCAGGCCTTAAATAAATGTAAATTTTACCTTAATGTCTAACATTATATTTTCATCTGAATTACAACTTTAAGGCCAATAAGCATTTCCTATCAGACTTGCTTGTTGAACAGAAAAACAGACTTTTGCCTGCTAGATTTCTCTAAAGGTGTCTTCTAATCCTAAAATAGAGATAAGTTCTTCTTCCACATTAATTATCTCATGGGAAGCAATCACTAAAATGCAAATAATAAGTCTAGGAGAAGTAATGCCAATTCATTTTTGAATATAGATATATTTGACCCACGCAGGTTATCATATTTTTAGGTAGGATAGTATCCTAGAATTCTAGAAGAGGGAACCATATATTTTACTCAGCAACAAGTCACCAAGGGAAAAGGAAGTATCATGGGTAGCTGCTGCTGTCTGGACCTTTAAAGGACAGGAGGTGTTAGTAGCCATCTTAACTGGGCAAGCCTGAGAGGGGCACGACAATATGGTACTATGTTGTGACTTTTCTGAATACCCACAACTGAAACATTCAAATTGTTTCCTCATCTTGTGATCTGCATTTAACATTTTATAGAGCAAAATTTTCTGTTGCTTTTTTTGGTGGTCCTCTATTTTTTCATCATCCTTTTGTAAAATTATTTGAAAACCAGAATCTAGAATTCTCAAATTCTCCATCTTCTAAGTAAGAAGATTATATGTTAACTTAAATTTTTGAGCTAGTGATACCTCAATAGAAATTTTGATTTGTAAGAAGCACCACATTTGGTGCAAGATACTGACAGTACTGGGTGATCCATGGGAAGTGGGCTCAGTGTGTGGGCAGATGATAAATAGAATCCAGACCTTACAGAGTATATTTGCCACAAAGTAAACAGCATGAGTTGTTTTATTCAATGTAGGAAGGATTTGTCACTAATCATGTTCTTATATAGTGTCCCTTTTAAGAAGTGCTCTATATTTCTTAAAGTTGCTGTTTGTAACAAAGGTAAATGACTCAACTAGTATGTACTTTATTTAACTTGTTTAACTGATTTCTAGTTTCCCCCAGATATATTTACCATTCTCTAGAGCTACTGTGTAATTGAATCAGATGATCTAATCATAGACATAATTTAAAAATGGTTTCCCAAAAATCATCTGAGAGGATTCTAGAAAGCTCTAGCTCTTGCTTTTCCCTTCTTCACTGTCTGATAATAATTTTATAAAACCATAATTTTTATACCAGAAAGTTTCATTATATTAACCATAAGCATTCCTAGAAAATATGTGAAACATGAAAAATTATTCCCTGTGAATTTGTGTTACCATAGATGTCATTATACATGTTAAATGGATTTAAATGATTCAATGGGTCAAGTCAATGTTAAACAAATTAACAGGTAGTAAATTACATTTATCAAACTGACTTTTTAAGGAAACAATATCTTTAAGGCATTTCAGTTCATAGCCAATGAACTGTTGTTGTTGGGTGCCATTGAATCAGGTTTGAATCCTAGCTACCTTACGTACAATAGAATCAAACACTACCCAACATTGTGTAGTACACATACTCTTTTTATGTTTGAGTCTAATGTTGCAATTACTGTGTTTCTTCTCATTTTGGGTTGTGCCATATCAGCAAAAGGAGGTTCCAAGGGCTTTACTCCATTTCTGTCATTAAGGTTGACTCTAATTTGAGGAGGCAGCTCTTCCCCAGTCATTTCTTGAATGCCTTCCAAACTGGTTGGAGGGATGCTCATTTTCCAGCACTATATTTGACAGTGCTTCTCTGCTATTCATAGGGTTTTCAATGGCTAATTGTTTTAGAAGTGGGCTGCTGGGTCCTTCTCTATAGTCTTTCTTAGTTTGGAAGCTCAGTTGAAACCTGTCCACCATGAGTGGCCCTGCGGTGGCATAGCTTTCAGCATCACAGAAATGCGAAAGCCCTCACAGCATGACAAGCTGACAGACAAATGAGACAGCCAATGAATAGGCATCAGCAATTGGCAAATAGATCTCTTTGAGTCCCATATGTATTTTATTATGTAGGATGGTTAACTCTCAGCTTAAGAAAGATCTATGTATTCCAGAAAAATATTATGTTACGAAACCATAATGAATTTTCTAAAAAAATACACAGGAAAGTCAGTTAATTTATACTAAGAAAATGTGTCATATCTGTTAAAATTGTCATTAATGAATATAATAAATTAGGTAAGTTAGTTTAAATAGGTTGCTTTAAGTCATAATAAAATATAAATATAGTCATAATTTGGGCTGGGATTTAGCTCAGTTGGTAGAGCACTGCGCTGCAGTCTCTGAGGTCCCAAGTTCAATTCTCAGCACTACAAAAATGGGAGAAGGACCTGGCAATCCACTCCCAAGGCAATCCTGAAACAGTCAGCCATTGAAAACCCTATGAGGGTCGCTATGAGTCAGATACCGACTTGACGACACCTAACCTAACCTAATAGCCATAATTTAATGCCTTTGTCTTAATGACAGTGTAAATTCTTCAATTTTCAATGTAAAGTAAACCATTGCAATATGGGAACCAAAGCAGAGGTACTCTGCTGCCCACATTTTCAACTTTCCTTTCACAGTTAAGAATATAAACTATTAAATTTCAATAATTGAAATAAGTGAGAAGTAGTCCTGAATAAAAGATGCCAAGTGAGAATAAATATGTTGGAAATACAATGTTCACAATGAGAATTGTATTAGTTAGCTTTTGCATCTCTGCAACAGTATGCCAGACATAAATAAGGAAGGATTTTTTCTAACTCTCAGTTTAGAGGTATCAGTCCATCATGGCAAAGTAAGAGTGGTGGAACAGAGCAGGTGATAGCGCACTGGATAGGAAGCAAAAGAAGGAAATATGGGGTAGTGGCCAGGGTCAAAGACAACCCCTAAGGACACCTCAGTGACCTTCATCCAGCTAGGCTCCACCTCCTAGAGTTTCCATAACCA
The DNA here is from genome assembly GCA_007922755.1 of Pedetes capensis. Classification (NCBI taxonomy): domain Eukaryota; kingdom Metazoa; phylum Chordata; class Mammalia; order Rodentia; family Pedetidae; genus Pedetes; species Pedetes capensis. The sequence continues at coordinate 21,156 of VMDO01018574.1, forward strand.
TTCAAAACAGCACCACCAGATGGGGACCAAGTGCTCAACACATGAGCCTGCGAGGGACATTTCATATTCAAACCATACCAAGAACCATTTATTTACAATGGAAATTTTTACCTGAAATGTCTCTTCCCTCTCCACCTCCCGAAGTACATGTCCAACAACCCACAATGACTTTGTATATGAAATATAATTTAAAATAGGAACTATATGCCTAGGCTCGTTACTGTCATCAGTTAAGTATGGTCTCTGGGGAAAGCATTGACAGCTGCCCAACCTTCTTCCCCACTCTATCATCAATAAAAATGAGTCTTCAGGGACTCTGTGATACCCTTTCTAAATCTAATCTTTGAACAGTCTTTATAGAATGTTATGACCTTTAGCAAAACCAGTACAATCTGCTAGTCAGATGCAACTATGCAAATTAGTGGGAAACACATTCATTAGATTTAATACTTTTTTTTTTTTTTGCCTTTTAAAATATAAACATGGTCTTCTGAATTCAAAATATTCATTTCATCCATGGAGGCATAAAGCCTAGTGTGTAGGAGAGAGAACTGGACATTTAGTGAATAAAAATGGAAAGCTAATGAATATGTAATGTACTCAGCAGAACTCTTCACTAGAGCCACATCATTTATAATCCCCAGTTCTTCAGTTAATACACAATTATAATTAAACCACGTGCAATTGATTTGCATTGCCAATGCACTTTGCCTGATAATGTTTTTGGTTTTATCCTATTTTTCTCAAGTACTAAGATTTTCAATAATACCAATTTTGCTTTAGTGGGATGGTATCTGCTTTCATAGATGTTCTTTGATAGTAACAGAATCCATAAAATACTTTTAAAAAAATTAATGAAGGCATTTTCTAGGCATAGGCTGTTTCATCAGAATGTGCCTAGTTTATTTTACAATGGTAAAATTGCTGAGACTTAGAGAGCATTCTGATTGAATCATGAATATTCCAAAGGGGTAGATTAATCTGTGTGAACTACAGAACTCTGCTGAAACTGCTGTTTAACATTCTAAAGTGTGGAATTCATCTTCTTACTACACAAAAGAACTTCCTATAATAAAGATTTTTTATAACAGCAATAAGGCAGCTCAGTGGGGTGTGGTTTTCATGAAATAATCACACTTTTGAGGGATTAGACATAATGCCTCATGCTGTACAAGCCCCTCAAGTATATGATGACTCGTTGGTGCCACCTCCTCCATACAGCTCTATTCCTCAGTTACTCAATGGGCCCTCCCCAAAATATTTGCCTGCTGAGAGCTCTAATGAAAATAAACTAGGAGATCTATGCTACAGTATTAATGCTTTATCACATCAGAGTATTCTTTGTTTCCTATGAATAGAAATTATTATACCTTTGTACTCTATCTCAGATATAAAACACACAAATAAAAAATGTAGTTAAAGAAAACTCATAGTTTAGCAACATGGACCATATACTTATTGTAATTTAGCTAATAATTATTCCAGTCATACCATTATTAATCTACATTCTTAATGAAGCATTCATTAAGAGTTCAGACATAAATTTGAATATTGTACTACAGAATTAACTCATAATGTATGCTAACATTAAAATACATTCTTTGAAATTCCCACACATTATTATATGGGGAATTGTCACTTTTATTTACAGTTCATCTCAAACTATAATCTAAAAAATATCTGTTGATACTTTCAGTAATCTAAAGCTAAGGTTTTTAAGACTGATTGTAGAGTGTATCTTTTTTCTCATTGACAAAGAAAATTACATTCTCTTGCATATTTCATCTACTTTACTGTTTAGACAGAATATTAAGGAAATATATGATAGGGACCTATAAATGTCAGTTATAAGAAGAGTTTTTGATTTATTAAACATTTTTCTAGGACTGTGCCAAAAATATTAAGCTTCATGGGCATAATTCTCCATTTTGACATTATGGAATAAATTTTTTAAAGTTGGTTTGAAACGCTACATAATTGAAAATTCCATCATAAGTAATGTCACACTCCCTGTGTTGTAGAAAATATATGCCTAGTTTAAAGTGTTATTTATTTCAAAAAATAATGCCATTTAACCACAGAACATTTGTAAAAGATGAATAGCATGTTTTAAGCTAATGATACAATTAACCAAAGTTTTAGTTTATGTCCAGGGTTAGATTTTTTTTTTACCTAAAATTTCTGCTCAGGGATTCTAATGATCCATCTCAGGATATATTAACAAAATGTCAAGCCATGAGGTTCAATCATTAGATTACTTTTGTCTATAATAGCAAAAATCATACTAATGAATTTTCTAATCATTTTTTCTGAATGTTAACCTTGTTATGGTCAGTAAGTTTGGCAATTCTAGTTAAGGGAAAAGGTTCCAACAGAATGGACAGAATCAACCCTTACTTTTATTATGAATTCTCCAGCAGTGTTTCCAAAATTTAATGCTCAGGCAAATTACTTGGGATCTTGTTAAAATGCCTATTCTGATTCAAGAAGTCTAAGGTAGGGCTTGAGAGTCTGCATTTCTAACAAGTTCCCAAGTGATAACTATATTTCTGGTTTAAGGGCCGCCTTTGTGCAACATTGTGCTAAAATCTCACATCATTCCTTTGAGTTACCTCCTTTTGTTTCACAGATTGATTGCTTAGGGGGTTTGGTTGTTGCTAGGGATAGAATTATGTTCCTCAAAAATTCCTATTTGAAGCATCTGCCCCAACGTGACTGTGTTTGGAGATAAGACGTTTATTGAGATAACTAAGGTTAAATGGGGCTGGAATTTAGCTCAGTGGGTAAAGCACTGCACTGCAGTCTCTGAGGTCCCGAGTTCAATTCCCAGCTCCACAAAAATGGGAGAAGGGCCTGGCAATCCACTCCCAAGGCAATCCCAAAACAGTCAGCCATTGAAAGCCCAATGAGGGTCGCTATGAGTCGGATACTGACTCGATGGTACCTAACAACAACAAGGTTAAATGAGGTCAGGAGGGCAGGGAAGTTAACATGAGCAATGTACAATGCAATGCACTGAAACGTCATAATGAGACCCATTAAGTATAACAACAAAGTTGTACATTAAAAATTACTAATATAAAAGTTAAGAAAATTTAAAAAAAGAGTGGAGTCCTTATCCACTATTGTACTAGGGACAATGTAGAGTTCATTGCTTTTGTCTCCAATATTGTGTACACAGTGAGAAGGTACTGTTTCAAGTAAGGAAGAGCCCTCTTACCAGAAACCTAATCAGCCTATGCCTTAATCTTGGCCCTCCCAGACTCCAGATATATGAGAAAGAATTTTTCTGTTGTTTAAGCCACCTAGAATGTAGATATTTTTGTGGCGGCCCATGCAAACTAATACAGTGGTTATTGGCTTTCTTTGTCTTGTTTTGTTTTCCTTATTCACACATATCACCCAAATAAGTACAGTTAACCAGGTTAGGAGAAGCAAGTTTTCAACTGTTGCTTTAAATTCCCTCTTGACTATAACCTGTATCAACCTGACTGTATTGAACAAGAAGCATGATGCTTTTCTCATCTCACCAAAACTGCATTTAATTTTCCTTAGTTAAAACATTATTCCTGTTAACAAAGTAAATAGTTGTGGTAGCCTCTTAAAGCCCCAGAGTAGAAATTTCAGACACATTAGTTGACCAGTTCCCCTTGGTTGATTTCAAGGCAACAGCCTCTGCCACATCCTCCCACCCTATATTTCAGCCAGGGAGAGGGACATAACTAGAGACAGTTGTCATAGGTTTTTTACCTCTTGAAATATGGCAGGAGCCATTCTGGGTGCTGCCAATCAGTTAACCTCCCCCTACTTTCCTACCCATGCCTGCAGCTGTAGCCCTGTTGCATCTGATCCCGTCAGATCTAGGAAGCTAAGCAGGGTCAGGCCTAGTTAGTACCTGGATGGGAGACCTCCTGGGAACACCAGAAGCTGCAGGCTTGGGAGAAGGACCTGGCAACCCCCTCCCAAAAATCAATGTGCCATTGAAAACCCTATGAACAACAGAGAAGCACTGACAATAGTGTTTCCCCTGTTGTTTGTAGGGTCGCTATGAGTCGGGTACCAACTGGACGGCACCTAACAACAACAACAACAACTTTCCTACCCATAGACTAAGTCATCAATCTGCAAGTGACAAGGAAGTGAATTGCCATACCTCCTTACTGGAGGGATCTATTAAATAATATGACTATAAAGAATATCTTATGAATTATAAAGGTACAAAATGTCCACAGGAACAAAAATTTCTATTTTATGAAATAGACATTTACTTAGGTTACCCATGTTATTACAGTCAAACTATTTTGCTCTATATGTCAAATATAGTTGACTCTGTTCAAGGAACACTAAATACATCAGTATTTGAATGTTACCAAACATATAAATGAATGGATACCTGTCGGGGTTTTAGCTCTAGCCCGGCTAAAGTTAGGGCCAAACCCTCAACATAAACAACGTGGTCGATGTCGGGAAAGAAGGACCTCGGGAGACCTTCAGATGGTTGGAGAAGGACAGGGAAGGTTTATTGGGGTGCTCCCCTTATGGAGAGCAAGGAGCAAGCAGCCCCTATAGAGCAAGGCTCTATCCCTTTAAGTGCTGGCTCTAGACCTGCAGCATTCCATGCTGCAGGTTAAGAGCTGGTACAGCTCAGCCTTAAAGGCACAGCCACAGCTGCTGGTGTTTAGTTGAGGTCTGATGGTCTTGACTCTTGTGGCTCGCCTTCTTTACCCCCCTCCTTCCCAAGGATGGGAGGAGTTGGGAGGCTCTTCCTGGCTTGCTAGATGCCTTCGGCTCTTCGGGGCCCCTGGGCTTAAACTTGCCAGCTTGCTAGATGGTCTTGCTGGAGTAGGGAGCGCTGGTCCAGGTGATGAGGTTCAGGAGGCGGTCAGAGAGGTGAGGATCAGTGGTGCTACAGGGATCATAGGGTGCTGATGGGGTCCAGGAGCCCTATTTTTATAGGGTCCTGCAGGGGTCACATGGTGGGGTTCAGCCAATCAGGGCACACAGCTGGCTGGTACAGTGGGCAAACGGACATAATTGCCAAATGGAGACAGTTATTACCTGCTAGTGGTGAGGGGAGCCAATCAAAATTAAGGTGGTTAGAGCAGGCCAAGCCAGCTGGGGGCCATCTTTGCTCACTCGATGGGAGGGGCTGTTTTGAGCGAGTGAGATGAGCCCTGGGGTCAACTAGGGGTCAGCCCCTCAGGCTGTTATGAGGGACCCTAGCTGGGAAATATAATTTTAAAAATCCCCAACAGATACCAATGCTTAATTCAAAACACTTCTTTTATACTATGAAAAGTTTGCTGTTATATGCAATCATAGAGTATTTTCTTCTTTTTTAAAAAAATCTATTTTCAGAAAGTTTCAGAAACAGCTTTACAAAGACCATATGTACAATGCACAAAGCAGGCAAATTAAAACAGGGTTATTGTTACCCACAAGGGCTAATTTAGTTGCTGTGTTGGCCTCCACATGGCAAGATTTATCAATAACATTTCCTAGCTTGAAACAAATGAATTTGTCGTGTTGGAATATGTAGCCTTGTGGATAGAGTTTTCAACAATAAATATAAGTATTATTTGCACATGAATGTTTCTTGTAATTCTCTAAAAAAGAGTCATAGCGTGAACTTACATAGCTCTCCACTGATCTGTCTTTTCCCAAATATTGAATTTGAGTTACCTAAAGGAAAGGATACAGAGCATGATTTCTTTCCTATTTTCCTCTATTTGAATTTCCTATAGCCATGCCCTTAAAATTGTAAGCTTTGCAATAGCATGTCAGTATAATTCCTTTTATTTCAATATGAGTTTATATGTCACTCTGAAAAGTCCATACCAAATGAATGAAGAAAACTACAGAATGCATATTTTATTGAATTAATGAGAACAAAAAGATTCCTTTTACCACATTTCCAATCTTTTGCTGAGATTGGGGCAGATGCCCATTTCCTGCAGAGAATTGTAGAACTGGAACACACAGCTGCCAATTTTGACTTTTTGCCATGAGCAGAACTATTTCATTCCTTAGGGTATAGGCTAGCATTCCCATCCACCTTCTACTTATCTTCATGCCACAGAAAATTTCTTCAAAAGTTGTGCTTAGTGTCCAATTTTCCCATTAGACAGTCAAGCTTTGTGTAGATACAGGTATTACCCTTGATACCTTCAAAGGGATTTCTTTTTCTTAGTAGTGCATACATTTGGGCTGGTTTAATGTAAACTAGGTTATTCTATAACAACAAAAACAAAGACATTGAGAAAGATTTTTAAATTTATTTGTATGACTTCTTTGAATACAAACTGAATAGCTGCTTTAAACTTTAAGGAATTTGAATTTTAGCCAAATGTTTAAGTATGTGTTTTTGGTATTAGTTTCTTGGTTTTCAAGTTTTAACTTAATAAATACCACAAGAAACATTATCAGTATGGAATAAAATATGTATTATCATTATGAAATAAATCATCTATGAATTTTGATATTTTGAACAAAACAGTGCCTGAAATATAATCCAATTTCTCTTTAAATCAGAGCACTCTCTAAAAAAATGGTCATATGTACCACGTCAAGTTACACATAGACAGTTTTTTTCCATAAAAATCTTTTGAATTATGTTTTGAAATCTGTTGTTGTTGTTGTTGTTAGGTGCCGCTGAGTCGGCATCTGACTCATAGTGACGCTCATAGGGTTTTCAATGGCTGACTGTTTCGTGATTGCCTTGGGAGTGGGTTTCCCTGTCCTTCTCCCGTTTTGCGGTGCTGGGAATTGAACTCAGGACCTCAGAGACTGCAGAGCAGCGCTCTACCAGCTGAGCTAAATCCCAGCCCTTGAAATCTGTAGAAGTTTCTAAATACTTTGTATCAACTCAGGAATTTTTATGATTCTATTTTCTAGTATTCAAATATCTGTAAATTGTAATCTAAAGAAGATATTTGCAGAAACTTACACATGTATAATCATGTAATATGTTTTAATTACAACATAAGATATGAAACAGAAATTCTGTTTGGTAGAAACATTGTATACCAAACTAGTCTCTCCTTTCCTTGTAGTATTTTCATTTGATGTTTATGGTTTTTATTCTTCTACTTAACAGCTGGGCTATGCAAATGAAACACAATGAAAAGGCCCATTTGGCTTCATGTATTCAGGGCATGCCAGGATGGTGCTCCAGGGAGGTCACAGTGTTGCCTCTGGAGAAAGTGGAGTGTGATAGTCTGGTGGTATTTCTTACCATGTCAGCTGTGATTAGCTGGCATTCATGATAATGGAGAAAGCTGTGCTTTGCTTGAATTCCCAGAGCGGAAGAATAATACTGATAACACCAAAGACAGAAGTCCTGGATTTATTTTCCAGGCTCACCAGATTTGCCTGTCTCATTATGCATATTACCAGAGGACACAGCTTTAGTTTGTGTGACTTGCAAAGAGAAAGAAAAAACTCCAGAGTCAATTTTCTACCTAAGATTAGTAGACCTGTTCATATTTGAAAGACACTTCATTTGATCTATCTTGTCAGAGTGACACTGAAATATATTTTTGTTACTGCAAAAGAGAGGTGCAGGATTAAATGCCATGATGAGAGTTTAAGTTGATGGCCACTACTCTTGTCTTAGCATTGAAACAACTTCCACACAATGAAGTACGACAGGGAGAAAGAAGTTCAAATGAGTGTCAAGCAATATTCAAGACCTATCTATACCTGAATCTATGAGTCACACAGCTGTGGTCTGAAATAAATAAGGAAAAGTTGAAGCTAAATGTGACAGAAATTTGACATTGTGAGGAACATATTGAGGATACATATTGAGGATGGTCATTTGGGCTGGAAAATATAGCAAGCAATTTCCCAATGATACTTATTTTCTTTAGTATAATGCAGCATTTATTAAGGTCTTGTGCTCTAGGACTGAAGCAAGATTTTTTTTTCATTCTCTTATAAATCAAACATTTTTTGACCACTTATGTGTTAAGAATACAAAACCTAATACTACAACACTCATCCTCAAGAGCTGGCTAGAGGAAGAGATAGACATGTTAGCAAACAATGAAGCAAGATTGTTCATGAGCACACGGAGTTCCTGAGTACATCCCATTCCCTGATCCCAGAGGGCTTACCCACAGACAAAGCAAACATGTCAGGAATAAACATCATACAGTGGAATGCACACCTTGTTAGGAATATGACAAAAGAGCTTCTGTACCCAAGAGAAACAAATATGATTACGTATTAATTCTGTGAGAGAGGGAGGGACTAGGAAGTCTTCAGAATGAAAGCTGCTTCTGAAATACTTCATCAGAAAATATGTGAGAAGAAAAAGACAAAGGAGGAATGAGTATGAAATGATAGGGTGGGGTTTTAGGGATGGAGGGCTCATGAGTAGGAATGGCTCTGAAGAAGGCCATGGCAAGATTGGCTGGGACTAGATGGTGAAGAGCCTTGAACATAAAGTAGGGAGTTAGGGCTTCATTCTATAAGGCCTGTGGAAACCAGAGAAAATTTTGAGGGAGAAGAATAATAAATTTAAGTTCGTGTTTTAGAAAGATAACTGCATAGATGAAGCCCTGAAGAGATAAATGAAAGAAGAGAGGTAGCCAACATGTTCTGAGATGAAAGGATGATGGCTATGCTAAGCAATAGCTGGGTCAGTGCAGAGAACATAATCAAATCTGAGTGCTACTCAGGGCTAATTCTAGAAAACACTAGGCCAGAGTGATAGGTCTTAAAAAGTGATTTGGTAGAATAAATTTGGGAAAGACTGATTCCTGTTTTATTTCATTTTATATTATCTTTATTTATTTGTTGTTGTTGTTGTTAGGTGCCATCGGTATCCGACTCATAGCGACCCTACGTACAACAGGTGAAACACTATTGTCAGTGCTTCTCTGCTGTTCATAGGGTTTTCAATGGCAGATTGACTGGGAGGGGGTTGCCAGGTCCTTGTCCCAAGCCTACAGTATCTGGTGTTCCCAGGTGGTCTCCCATCCAGGTACTAACCAGGCCCGACCCTGCTTAGCTTCCGAGATCTGACGGGATAGGATGCCACAGGGCTACAGCTGCAGGCATCTTTATTTATAGCCCATATAAAACATTTAGTAGGTGCCAAATATTCTTCCTAACTACTTTATAAAAACTGACTCATTTAATTCTCATACCAAATTTTATGAGTTAGCTACCATTCTTATCCCTGTTTTACAGTTGAGAACATCTTGCCTACCCAGGATCCCAACATCAGGGGAAGCCAGACATGGAATGGGAACCAGGAGGCTCTAAGCCAGTGGTCCCCAATTTTGGGGGGAGAAGGGACTGGTTTCGTGGAAGACAATTTTTCCAAGGGCCAGGACAGAGGATATACTATTCTCACACGAGGTGGTGCTCAGATGGTAATTTGAGTGATGTGGAACAGGTATAAATACAGATATAAATACAGATAGTACCTATCTGCTACCCAGTGGTGAGGAACCCTCACTCTAAATTACTAAACCTATAGCCTTCAAAGAATCCCTTTAGTCAAGGGGACTCTCAGTTCCCTTCGGCATAATAATTCATCTGAATACTCTTAAAGGTTAAAAAAAACTAACCAATATCTTACCATTAATATTTCCTAAATGCACCATTGGTTCATAGAAATTTTTTTTAACTTTCTGAAATCCTAAAGAACAAATACCTCATGGAACTCAATTTGGGAACTAATATAAAAAGAAATTATTTAGAAGCAGATTAATGAATGTTGGTCACCAAAATTCCTTTAACTATTTTTATTTTAACTTGTTTTATTATAAAGTTATTTATCATTATGTTAATGAGTTATAGATTTTTACAAAATTGCATTTGATTATTTCAGCATATGTACATAATTCATATTATCCCGATAAAGAAGAAGAGATTGCTTCATTCTAAAATTTTTAAAAAATAGGAAAAAAGGAAAGACAAGAAACAAAATAGAAAAAGAAGCCAAGATTTTTTTCTAGAGTTAAGTCATTAGTTAAGCAAAAGTTTTATAGGAACTCCTGTCATTTCCAAGTTTGCTCTTGGACGTGCCTTGATCCCTTGTCATTATTCTCAGTTTTCTTTACTTTTTACTCTCACCTATTCACGCATCATTCTATCCCTGGAAGATGATAGCTATGTAATCAGGCTTAGTCTGCCTTTGAGGTTGGAGAATGGAGGAAATGAAGCTAAATAAATAAATAAATAAATAAATAAATAAATAAATAAATGGAGCAGGTAGAAATTTGCTTCAAATCACGTATTGAAGCTTAAAATGCCTCAATTTAGGCCTACATATTTGGTACTTCCTCCCAGTAACTTTGTAAGGTATTAGTATTATAATTTCCATGTCACAGAGGAGGAAATTGAAATAGTGATAAACGGCTAGGGCTAGGACCTGTCAGCAGGCAGCTACCATTAGCATTGGCTTAGTGTTGTAAAGGGCCGTTGAGTCGAGTCCCACTCATAGCGACCCTAGGTATAGTAGATGAAACATTCCCTGACGGTGTGCCATGCCCAGCACTATATTGGTGCTTCTCTGCTATTCTTAGGGTTTTCAATGGCTGATTGTTTTTTGGAAGTAGGTTGCCAGGTCCTTCTCCCAAGCCTGGAGCACTCGGTATTCCCAGGCGGTTTCTCTTCCAAGTACTAACCAGGCCCAACCCTGCTCAGCTTTTGAGATCTGACAAGATCAGATGCCAGGGTAATAAAGCTGCAGGCAATTAACACTGGCCAAAATTATCATAATATCTCATGTTTGTTGAATGCTTCCGTTTTCCAGGCATCATACTAAGCTTTTTGCTCATAGAGGTGTATGTGGTGATGATGGTGGTGGTTAGGTGCCTTCGAGTTGGGTCCAACTCATAGTGACCATTATAGGGTTTTCAAAGGCAGACTGTTTTGGAATTGCTTTGGGAGGTAGTTGCCAGGTTCTTCTCCCATTTTTGTGGTGCTGGGGATTGAACTCACGTCCTCAGAGAGTACAGAACAGCACTCTACCAACTGAGCTAAACCCCAGTCCAAGCATATTTGTAAACAACATCAACTCTCTAATGTATGCCTTATTAAAATCCCTATTTAAGGATGGATATACTGGAATTTAGCCTGCAGTCATACCACTGTGGCATCTGATCCCATCAAATCTCGGAAGCTAAGCAGGGTCAGGCTTGGTTAGTATTTGGATGGGAGACTGCCTGGGAATACCAGGTGCAGCAGGCTTGGGATAAGAACCTGGCAACTCTCTCCCAAAAAACAACCAGCCATTGAAAACCCTATGGATAACAGAGAAGCATGACAATACTGTTTTGCCTGATGTAGATAGAGTCACTGTGAGTCAGACACTGACTCAATGGCACCTATCAACAACAACATGCTGAGATTTAAGAGATTGATAACTATCCCAACGTCACATAGATGGCAAGGATTCTAATCAAAATAGGCTGATTTCAGGGTGCACATTCTTAAAGACACTACCAAGTATCCCTGATATCCCTGATACTGTGTGTACAGGTAACACACAGGACTGAAGAAATGGTCTCATAAGAAGGTTTGTGGAATCCTTCCCTTTACCTCATGTAGTATAGTACTTAGTGTTTCTCTGCCCTATCTCCTCATCTAGGCTATTGGATCTGTCACAGCAGATAGTGTGCAGTCTTACCATTGTGATGTTTCAACTCCCTTAGAAAATTATTGATAACCTAGAAGATTTTATAAATGGTTCTTGAATAAATCACTGAACAATTGAATGAAGTAAGTCATGGGCAACTACATATCAGAATTCTAAAGAAGAGCCTTCATCCAAATATATTAAATTAACCTCCTGCGTTTTGCACACTCGAGGAGCTATTCCTTTCATCCCTACTCTCTGCTTCCTTGCACCTCTACTCAACAATCTGGAACTCAGTTCCTACTGTGAAGAGAAAATACCTGCCTAAACAGTGCTCAAGTGCCACTGCCCACCGCCTGTCTCTCTCAGCTTCCCTAACCCATGGAGTAGTTGCATTTCCCACCTATAGTAACACCACATATTTTAGAATATATTTCCACATGTTATCACATTTGATTGTAGTGGCTCTGTGCATTAGACAGCATATTTTTTTTATTTTTCTATTGAATTCAGGGAAGAGATTATCAGCAAGTGACCGAGTGGCAAATCCAGTTCTCTAGAAGCTATATAACTTTGGCATTGAATAAGTCTGTTATAATGAGCACACAGCATACCTGGGGTTGAACACTATCAGGCATGACTTCCACAAGCAATGAGTCAATGAAGAGATGCAGAAAGGCAGGAATCAAACATTTCCCAAAGAGGAGGAACTCCCTTCACCAATATAAATGGCCCAATTTATCAGTTTCAATTGGTTGTGGTTTATACTCATTAATACACAAATGAGTCATTAAACTGATTCTTCTCTGAAAACTATTGTTCTTAAAGAAGCAACCTACACAGACACACTGCATATGAACAAGCATCAAAGTAGTGGCTCTTCAAGAGGTGGCAGAATGGAGCGATGAAGAGTGCAAACTCAGGACTTAGAAGGCTAGATCAAATTCTGGTTCTGCTACTCCCTAGCCTTATGATTTTGGTTAAATTGTTTAACCTCCCTGGACCTTAGATTCTATGTCTATAAAAAGAAGCATCATTAGTAATGTCACACAAGTGCACTGAGAGGATTAAATGAGTTAGCAAGTGTATGTATTGCCAACACACAGAAGATGCTATTTGGATGTATCTATCAATATCACTAGTTTATAGTATATGTTTTCAAAAGGCTTTGAAAAAATCGGAAGTAGATTAAAATATTGGGTTTTCATCTCCTGCTGTCCAAGTTTAAAATGAAAATATCTGTGCAAAATTGTCATGGAGAAGTCTCATTGACAGTTTTCACCCTGGTGAAGGTGCTAAATGGCTTTATTTGCTTTCTTCTAATTGAGTAGCTCTAATAAGCTTGATAAGCTTTCTTTTCCTCAGCCCCCTGCTTTGTAGGAGAAGTTTTTTTTTTTTAAATCATTCTCCCTTAACTGCTTTAACATTTAACAGTCACCAAGAGAAACTGTTCCATCGTGTTGCCTCCTGAGTTAGCAGACTAGAACAAATTCAGACCATTTAATCGTATGGCATCAGGCAGCAATGAAAATGCAATTTGTTCTAAAATTTGTTTTTGCATCTGCTATTAGAAGCCAAGTGTTCAGCTCTTTTGCAGCTTTCCACTGGACCTTATCAAGGAACACACTAGCTAGAGGGCATCTGTGGCACTGATCACTCAGAAGGAAACTGAACATCTGTGTTTTTGACAGTTGGAGCAGAGCTGATGTCTATCAACAAATATTCTGGATACCTTGCACTTCTCCTTAGCTAGTAGGGGCCAGGCAACGCTCTGTTGATTTGAGAAGGAGATTTTTTTTGTGGTTGCCATTTTGTTTGGGTATTCAGATGGTAGATGTTATGCCCTGGAATACATGCATTTATTTATTGTTCTGCCTAGCATTTGCTATCATTCTTATGACAATAGTAGGTAAGAAAGAATGAAAATGAAGACCCATGAATGTAACTGGGCCTTTAGCAAATAAAAGTACAAACAAAACTACATCTCTTCAAAAGCAGTATAAGACCTGCTACAGAAAGAGGAGAGGATACTCTTGGAATCTGTTGCATTTTCCCTACTGGTTTATTTTTATATATTTTAGTCTAAAGGTTTGCTGAGAATGAAAGAACTATCAGTTCTGCTTTAGTGTTCTCTTGCCCAGCATTTCACTTTCATCTTCTTGTCTGGCTTGAATATAGACTTACTATTCAGGAACACTAGGGACACTTCATTTGATGTTAAATGTGCTTTGTGGCATGATGTGTCTGTACGTTTGAATGCAAAACACTCAAATATACACTTTTTGATATTGTTTGTAATAATAGCAACCGAATCCCCAAATCATGTGATCCCGACCAACAGTGATCTCTTACAAAAAAAAAAAAAGAGGAAAGTACAGTCATTTGGTTTTCTCAAGTGTGATTTTAAATGCTGTTAAGTATAATTAAAATGCAATGCATTTAATTTAGCTCAGAGAGTACTTTGACTTATCCAAAACTGTGCACAAATGACAGAGGAATGCTGTGTTTTGTGTTAGATTTTGCTGACATCTCTGCATTAAAATGGAGAAATCTCCCCTATTGCTTCCATACCACCAGGATTCTCAAAGTCGCCCATACTCCCAACTGTTTCTTAGTTAATAGTGCTTTAAAGTATTTACTCCTTTCAGCTAATGAGTTCAGCTACAGAGATGTGAAGTTAATCCTCTGTAAGGTCTCTAACACAATCTGAAGCCACTGAGCATAGTAGTTTATTAAATTGCCTTGAGAAAGTACATCTCAGAACTTTAAGAGCCTTTTTAGGGACTTTATGTATATATATCATCTTCATTTAATAAGTAATAATATCATAAAAATTAGACTTTAATCAGCATCTCTCTCTCAACCTAACCTAAAAGAATTGATCACAATCACAGAAGTTAGATCTATGGAACCTTACAGATTTCCAAACTAATCTGACACTTGACAAGTGCTAAACAAAAATGAAAGAAGGTAAGGTGACTTACATCAACTTTCATAGCATATGAGGAAGGCCAGATCTAACTCTAACTCCAGTGCTCTTTCACCACACACTGCAGAGTAAAAGCTGTGTCAGAAGATAATGCTTAAAAAGTGTCATACCCCAACTGTTTACACAGTAGGGGTTGATCTTAAGTCCAATAGCAAATACCTGTATCAGTTCCTTCAATTACAGCCAAATCATGCTCATTAAATATGTAAGAGGCCTTAGAAAAACATGCAAAAATACTCCTTTCAAACATGCTGAATTTCTTGCTCCTTCTTGCATTTTTCCCCCAACTTGCTATTGATTGGCTATATAGGGTACTTTAAAAATGAAATAAGCAGGCAGTTAAACAAGTTAATTTGCTTTGCTGCTCAGTTGATTTAGCCCAAGTACTTTTGCCAGAAAATACCATCAATAACATTATAATCACAATTTGTAAACCAGCAGATGAAATGATGAGGCCACAACAATGGGAATGTGTAGAGAGTAGTTGGAAGAAACTATGAGCTAGCATAAAATAAGTATTTCAGTCTAAGGGGAAATCACAAAGAGGCCTAGGTTGGCAGGGGAAATTTGATTTGTATTAGTGTTGTTATTATCATTTTCTTTAGATTTATGGCAATAATTTTATGACAGCCATTATCTTTGTATTCTTTTCTCCTACATGTTATAGTAGATATTTCAAGCAATAAGAACATTGCTAAGAACATGGAATTCACCAGTGAATAGTAACAGCTATCACTAAAGTGCAAACATCTTTCTCACTCTCAGTGGTGGTTCCTGCCCTTATTACTTCAAAACAGTAAAATCATCATCCTGTTTCTAGGCTCAGTCCATCTTTGGTACTATTACTTGTGTGAAAAAAGAGATTAAACTAGAATATTCAAGAAACAAAAATATTTGCTTCTAAAATTTTATGAATCATCAAGCTTATGGAGTTAAAATAAGACACTGAGAAGAGTTCAGATATTAAAAATTTCATAGAACTGGTTTAAAATCCTGGGGGGTGATTATACTGATAAAGTTGTATAACCTATGGTAAATTATTTAATTTGTCTAGGAGTAAGGCTCTTTAATTTCAAAATCTAAAAATTAATACCTGATTTTTAGGATAGTTTTGAGGCTTAAATGAGATAATATATGTAACATAGTAAGTAGCCTTTGACATAGTAACTACCATAAAGCTTTTGGCTAGTGGTCTTCTTTAAAACATGTTACATGTAATTATTTACTTATTGGTGAGGTTGTTTTGTTAGGTGCCATCGATTTGGGTCTAACTCATAACAACCATATGTACAGCATTAAAGGAAAATAGAAGGAATACACAGTCATTGACCAAAAAGAATTAGTGGATAACCAACCATTTCAAGAGTTTGTATATGATCAGGAACCAGTGGTACTGAAGAAAAAAATGGAAGCTGGCTTGAAGGAACTGGCAAAACACAAGTCCCCAAGAATTGATGGAATACCAAATGAGATGTTTCAACACACAGATGCAGCATGGGAGGTGCTAATTTGTTTATTCAAAGAGATTTGGAAAACAGCTACCTGGCCAATTGACTGGAAGAGATCCATATTTGTGCCTATATCCAAGAAAGGGGATCCAATTGAATGTGGAAATTTTTGAACAATGTCATTAATATCCCACTCAAGTAAAATTATGTAAAGATCCTTCAAAATGATGGTAGCACTATATAGACAAGGAACTACCAGAAAGTCAAGCCAAATTCAGAAGAGAGTATGGACCCAGGCACATTGCTGATGTCAGGTAGATATTAGCCAAAACCAGAGAATAACAGAAAGATGTCCATATATGTTTTATTCCCTATGCAAGGGGACTTGACTTTGTGGATCATAACAAATTATGGATAAAGCTGCAAAGAATGGGAAGACCATAGCACTTAATTGTACTCATGAGGAATCTGTACATGAACCAGGAGGCAGGCATTCAAACAGAACAAGAATACACTGCCTGGTTTACATTCAAGAAAGGTGTAGGACAGG
Source organism: Pedetes capensis (assembly GCA_007922755.1). Classification (NCBI taxonomy): domain Eukaryota; kingdom Metazoa; phylum Chordata; class Mammalia; order Rodentia; family Pedetidae; genus Pedetes; species Pedetes capensis. The sequence goes on from VMDO01018574.1 coordinate 37,739, forward strand.
GCTGCAACCTTTCACCATACTTGGTCAATATCTGTGTTGAGCAAACACTACAAGAAGCTGGATTTTATGAAGAAGAACATGGCATCATGATTGCAAGAAGACTCATTAACAACCTATATTATGCAGATGACAGAACTCTGCTTGCTGAAAGTGAAGAGGATTTGAAACATTTACTGATGAAGATGAAAGAACACACTCTTCAGTATAGATTGAGCCTCAACATCAAGAAAATAAAATGCTTACAATTGGGTCAGTAAGCAACTTCAGGATAAATGAAGAAAAGATTGTGGTTGTCCAAGATTTTGCTTTACTTGGTTCTACAATCAACACCCACAGAAGCAGCAGTCAAGAAAGCAAAAGATGTATTGCCTTGGGAAAAGCGGTTGCAAAAGACCTCTTTAAAGTTTTAAAAAGTAAAGACGTCACATTGAAGATGAAGATGTGCCTGACCCATGCCATGATATTTTCATTTGCATCACATGGTTATGACAGCTGGACATTGAATCAGGGAGATATGAGAACAATTGATGCATTTGAGTTATGATACTAAGAGATGAATATTGAACATAAAATGGACTTTAAAAAGAAGCAACAGATCTGTGTTAGAGGAAGTGCAACCAAATTGCTCCTTAGAGGCAAGGATGGCTAGACTGCATCTTACATGTTTTGGACATATTGCCAGGAGGGGCAAGGATGGCTAGACTGCATCTTACATATTTTGGACATATTGCCAGGAGGGACAAATCCCTGGAGAAGGGCATTATTTCTGAGAGAGTAGCAGGTCAACAACAACAACAAAAAAGAAGACCCTCTGCTAAGTGGTTTGACCCAGTGACTGCAACAATGGGCTTATACATAAAATGATCCTATGCCTGGTACAGAGTTAGGGAGTGTTTCGTTCTGTATTTGTTTTTCAAATCTCTTGGCATAAACAAGTGAGCACCAGTGCTGCATCTGTTTGTTGAAACCTCTCAGTTGCTATTCCATCAATTCCTGGAGACTTGTGTTTTGCCAATTCCTTCAAGGCAGCTGCCCCTTCTTCCTTCAGTGCCATTGCTTCCTGATCATATGGTTGGTCACCTACCAATTCTTTCTGGTATAATGACTTTGTATATTCTCTCCATCTTCTTTTGATGTTCCCTGTGTCATTCAATATTTTCTCTCTAGAATGCTTCATTATTGCCACTCAAGACTTGAATTTTTTCTTCAATTCTTGAAGCTTGAGAAAAACACAGCATGTTCTTTCCTTTTGGTTTTCTCTGTTAACTATGAAATATTTTGTAGGAAAATCAATGTAATTCAACTTCTTAATGCCACCGATGAGGAACTTTAGAACCAGAGTGTTTAAATGATTTGTTAAAGTGTATGAATGTGTGTATGTGTGTGTGTGTGTGTGTGTGTGTGTGTGTGTGTGTGTGAAAGGAGGAAGGGGAGGAAGGACAGAAGGTTGTTGTTGTTAGGTGCTGTCAAGTCAGTGTCCGACTCATAGCAACCCTCATAGGGTTTTCAATGGCTGACTGTTTCGGGATTGCCTTGGGAGAGGATTACCAGGTCCTTCTCCCATTTTTGCGGTGCTGGGAATTGAACTTGGGACCTCAGAGACTACAGCGCAGCACTCTACCAACTGAGCTACATCCCAGCCCTGGATAGAAGGTATGATAGAAGAAATGTAGGAAAATAAACATCAGCCACAAAAGCCCATACTTACATAGTGTGTAAAATATGCCAAATACTCTTTTAAGTGACTATATATATATATATATATATATATATATATATATATATATGTTGCTATATATCTAACAGGAAACCTAGAACACAAGTACAATCTTCATTTTAAAGATGATAAAGCTTAGATTTCAAAAAGAGCTTGGTAATATATAGCTGAAGTCTCAAGTCTGACAAGTAACAAGGCAAAGTTCTAACTGACATAGTTGGGCTTCAGAGTGTATATGAAGAACTGCGAGGCAATAGGAAAGATGAGTTTGTATTTATGGATTACCTATGAATGTGTAGAAAAATGCCCAAATTCATTCAAACACAAACACACACACATTGCTTCATATTTGCAAGAACCAGAAAATAATGCTATTTTAAGAAGCTATTAATATAGAACTATGTTTGTTTGTTCTTCACTTCAAAAGAGAGGAAAAAATATAAAAAAGAAAGGAAGATAAAAAAAATAAGTAGTAAGAAAATGAGTCCTGTAATAAAAGATGAAAGCCTGGTTTCTATCAGAGAGAAAAGAAAAGGAAACAAAATTCATAACCTGCTCATATTTAAAACAAAGACAAATTTATGCCAAGAAACAAAAATAGTAGGATCACAAGAAAAAAAAAGTAGTTGCTTTATTTGCTGGCCAAAGACAAGGGAAAGTGGTTTAGGAAAGTATACTCCATCCTGAAAATACTTCCCAAGAAAAAGAATAATCAAATCCTCCAATATGTGGTAAATAGTTTGTAAACAAGAAATACCCTATGTTTGTGAAAATAAGTTCCAGAAACATTTTGCAAGGGCTCTCAGGCAAAAAGAAATGTTAAGACATGCTTCAAATAGTATCCAAAAAGCAGCTATCAAGAGCAAAAGTGGGACTACTTTATACTAAAATTTCAAAAGACTGTTTTCAAGATAGTGAGCAGCCTTAGAAAGTAGAAATAATTTTTCACTCTAGAGTAAAGGGCAGGTTTATTTACTCTCCAGTGTAATAATGAAAATATCCTCCTCTGGCACAAAAGTTAGGCGAGCTACTTACTGGAAAAAAAAATTGTGTTCCCTAAACTTAGAGTACAAATCTGAGTGCACATCACCTACTTGAGCCATTTTGTATCACTCAGTATAATTAGGGGTTCAGGAGAAACCAGTACAAATATTCTGAAGCACATAGTCAGGGGTAGTGATGCAGACCTATAATCCTAGCACTCAGTAGGCTGAGGCAGGAGGATCGTGAGTTCAAGGACAGCCTGTATTACATACTGAGGTCTAGGTCAGTCTGGACTATATAGTGAAGGAGAAAGTAAGAGAAAGAAAGGGGGGAGGGAAGAGAGAGAAAGAAGAGATATTGAGATTTAGAGAGAGAGGAAGGGAGAGGAAAGAAAAGCACAGCTGGTGTCATTTGTTGTGTTAGGAGTAATGAACTCCTCTGTATGTGATCCAGAAAACTTGTCTTCTCTCAGCATCCATAAAACTATGGTAGGTTAAATGATTAACTGCAAGTACAATAAAATTTCAGACATGATACATATTAAACTTTTGTAATTAAAATTTTTAAACATATGCAAAAGTCAACAGAATAACATTACAGATGTGCTTTAATGCCATCACTCACTTCAACAATAATCAACTCATATGTAGCCTGGTTTCACGTATAGTTTGTGTCTCATTCTCATATATCCTTTATTATTTTGAAATAAATTTTAGACATTATATCATTTCATGCATAAACATTTCAGCAGATATCTCTAAAATTTAAAACATTCACCACAATACCAAAAACATACCTAAAATTAGCAATAATTTTTCAGTGCAACCAAATATCTGCCTGATCTCTAATTTTCAATTATCTCATAAATCTTTATAAAATTGTGTATATGTGGATCCAGATGAAGCAAACACAGTGAGATTGATTGATATGTCTCATTTCTTATTTCTAGGATGTGCCTGTAATTTTTTCCTTTTTTTTTTTTTGGTAATTTATTTGTTGGAGAGACAGAGCTGCTTACCCTGAACTTTGCTGATTGCTTTCCTGCTATGTCCTTTAATATATATTTCAATCCTCTCTGTTTTCTAAAAATTGCTGTTTCAAATAGAGGCTTGTTCAGATTCAAAATCTTTTCTCTTTCTTTTGGTTTTTTCCTTCAAAGTACATCTCCAGTGTAATGTATTCTTTCATCAGGGGTTAGATGGTCTATGGGTTTCCCTCTGTGATTTGTGACAATTATGCTTCATATTTAGATTTATTAATTTATTGATCTACAAAGTAATGGTATTACAAGTTTATTATTTTATCTTTATTTATTGCTTGTAACACTACTAGGTAGA
>VMDO01018575.1:0-32307 GCA_007922755.1 Pedetes capensis
AGAATGGTTTAATCCATAGTCACTTCTCCACTGTCATATATGGGATTAGTATTTTAGTTTACTTTGATGACAAAATTTGGCATATTTTGGAATATAGTCAATAATTCTATTTTCCCACATTTTTACAAGTGTTTATAGTATTTTATTCAACATTTCTATTTTGATTTTATAGTTTCAATACATAAATACTTTCCTTCTTCCTAACATTATCCCTTTAGATGCTCATTCAGTTATTGTTTCTCTGAAGATCTCTAATTCCTCTTCATTCTTGTTATATATTTCACTTTGATTACAATTCTAAAAATAATATTAAAAATAACAAGTACACTGGCTTCTGTTCTGTTGTGACTAATGAAACCAACTGTCATTCTAATTATTTTGGACTAATCTATTTTTCTCTACTATTTAACAATCTCAGTCTTTGGTGACTTAAGAGTTCCACTGAGGTGATTCTTGGTTTAGATTTCTATTGATTTATTTTGGTTTGTATATATCTGCTCCCCCAGTCATATCTGGTGGGATTTAGCTCAGTTGGTAGAGCGATGCTCTGCAGTCTCTCAGGTCCTGGGTTTGACTCCCAGCATGGCAAATATGGGACAAGGATGTGGCAATCCACTCCCTAAACAATCAGCCATTGAAATCCCTACAAGGGTCTCTATGAATCCGACACAACTCAATGGCACCTAAGAACAATCATCTGAAAAATTATTTGCTATTACATTTTCACATATTGCCTCTATCCCATTCTTTTATTATTTTATATAAGTTGGTCCTTGATGTGCCTAATTCTTCTTTCATGTGTTGGTTGCATCTCTTCTATGTTATTAACAACTTCTTCAAATATGTATTTCACCAATTCACTCATTAGATGTACTCATTCTACAGTATATAGTTCAAATTATTATGCTTTTAAGTTATAATAGTTATGTTTTTGTTTTGTCCAATTTAATTATTCTAATTTACTTTTATTTTCAATTTCTGTAATTATTTTTATCACATTAAATATATTTTTATTCTATATATGATTATTATAATATCTACAGTCTTTAGGGGGCTGGGATTTAGTTCAGTTGGTAGAACACTGCTCTGCAGTCTCTGAGGTCCTGAGTTCAATTTCCAGCACTGCAAAAATGGGAGAAGGATGTGGCTATGCACTCCCAAGGCAATCCCAAAACAACCAGCCATTGTAAACCCTGTAAGTGTCGCTATGAGTTGGACAGGACTGGATAACACCTAACAACAACAACAATAGTCTTTGGAGTCCGTTATGTTGTTGTGTGTTCTACAAATTTGTTGTTGTTGTTGTTGTTGTTGTTGGGTTTTATTTTTTGAGACACATTCTCACAGTATAACCCAGGCTGGCCTAGAATTTGCTATATGAAATAGGCTAGCCTTGAACTTGCATCCATCCTCCTGCTTCAAAATCCCATGTGCTAAGATTATAGGTATGCCCCACCACATCTGGCTTATTTTAAAAATGAATTTTAATAGTAAATATTTGTTAAACCATTATTTATGGGAATTACTGAAGTCTGATTGATAGTGTCTGCCTCCTAATAGATTTGTATTTCCTAGTCAGCTAGTAAGAGGGGTGTTGCCCACTTATACCTAAGTTCTCATTTTTTGGTATATTGGCCAACATATGAATTTTGTTTTAGGGGATTAATATTCTGTAAAAGGATATTTTTCTGCTCTATTTAAGGTCACCTTGAGTCAGACTCAACTGGATGGCACCTAACAACAACAACAGCATTTAGGAACATAGTATTGCTTTTACAGGCAACAAAGTATACTGATTCTGGTTAGTATTTGTAGAACTAAAATATATCATACCACACCTCTGTTTCAACCTTTGTATTAGTGATTTGAATGTTTCAATCAATAATCAGGTATTAACTTCTAATCATTTGCTGGAGAGTTTCACATTTATATTGTGGGGGCTTTTAGCTCAGTTGGTAGAGCGCTGAGCTTCAGTCTCTGAGGTCCCGAGTTCAACTCCCAGCACCGCAAAAATGGGAGAAGGACCTGGCAATCCACTCCCAAGGCAATCCCGAAACAGTCAGCCATTGAAAACCCTACAAGGGTCGCTATGAGTCGGATACTGAATTGACGGCACCTAACAACAACAACATTAGAAAAGAAACAATAATATGTCTTTCTTCTTACTTAAAGCCAACCAAATAATTTTAGAGAACATGGAAAACTCTTTGCTTCTATATAAGACATTAAGATAATGTCAAATTAACCATTCCTTGCAAATAAGCTATAAAGTATTTGCTTATTTCCCTTAAGTACTGAAACGACCAAGTGACCTAACAGTGTCAGTTTTGGGGGGCACAATGAGTGAATAGCATTGTGGGAGCTAAACCCAGAGCCTCATGAATGTTATCCGAGCATTCTACAACTGAACTACACTCCCAGCCTTTTATTTTATTATTTTTAATTTAGGATTTCACTAAGTTGTGAAGGCTGCTTCTGGCTTGAAACTGTGATCCTCCTATCTCCGCCTCCCAAGAGTTGGGATTAGAAGCATGGACCATGATGCTCAGTCAGAAGTGATCATTTTGATTTCCACAGATATTTAAGGAAATGCATGATTCTACATTTTCTCATATTCAGAAAATTCTAGTATAAAAGAATTTCCTAAATACCCCAACATAATATATAAATTTCCTTAATGCCTTCTGTCTTTTTTAATAAGAAAAAATTTAAGGAGAAAATGACAACTTTGTGAGTAAACTGTAGATTTTGAAATGTGTGTGTGTGCGTGCGTGTGTGTGTGTGTGTGTGTGTGTGTGTGTGTATGCCTACAGCCATATCACTGTGGCTTCCTATCTCATTAGATCTCGGAAGCTAAGCAGGATCAGGTCTGGTTAGTACTTGGATGGGAGACTGCCTGGGAACATCAGGTGCTTCAGGCTTGGGAGACAGACCCAGCAACCCACTCCCAGAAAACAATCAGGCATTGAAAACCCTACAAATAGCAGAGAAGCACTGACAATAGTTTTTCGCCTGTTGTATGTAGGGCTGCTTTAAGTTGGACACCGACTCAATGGCACCTAACAACAACAACAACAATATATCTATATCTATCTATCTATCGATTGATCGAGAGAGAGAGAGAGAGAGAGAGAGAGAGAGAGAGAGAGAGAATTAGAAAAGAAAGCTGTTTGTTTTGCTCATTAAGGCCACTTAAATGTTTTTGAGTTTATAGGGACCTATGGAAGTAGCTACTGCTTGTTATAGGAATGTAAATTCCTTCTCTTTCTCAGACATAAAAACCCAGTCTCAACCTTCTGTGTTTGGCTAAAGGAAATATTCTGAGAACAAGATCAGATTGAATGCCCACAAGGCCCTGAAGCTATTTTTCCTCAATAATAACAATAACAACAATAATAATAATTTTGTTTATTTTGTTTTGTTTTTCATATTTAATAGTTGACTAAGATGCTGTTGGTGGTGGTGTTAGGTGCCATTGGATCAAGTCCAACTCATAAAAAACCTATGTACAACAGAACAAAACACCACCCAACTGTGCTATGTCTGGCACTATGTCAGTGCTTTTCTGCTGTTCCTAGAGTTTTTGATGGCTGATTATTTCAGGAGTGGGCTGCTGGGTCCTTCTCCCAAGCCTACAGTACCCAGTATTCCCAGGTGGCCTCCCATCCAAGTACTAACTAGGGCCAACCCTGCTTAGCTTCTAAGATCACACAAGATCAGATGCCAGGGTGGCATAACAGGCAACCCTAAAAATATGCTAAGAAAAAGGGCATCAGGTTTCATTTTCGTTATAGTATCACCTCAGGGTATTTACTTACTTTTTGCAGTATTGGGGGGTTGAACCTAAGGCCTCCTGCATACTTTGCAAGCACTCTACCACTGATCTGCACCCTCAGCCTCATTTTTATTTTTTATCTTGAGATAGGGTTTCACTAACATAAGCAGGCTACCACAGGCCTTGAACTCATGATCCTCCTCCCTCTGCCTGCTGAGTCACTGGGATTATAGGTGTGTGCTCAAGGTTCTTATTTAACTCAGTGATGTCTATGGGAATCTTCTACAAATTATCAAAACATTTCTGAGATTTAACCTTTGTAGTAAACACACACACACACACACACACACACACGCGCGCATACTTCCCCTATGATCGAACCTTCCTTCCCACTCTCATAAAATGTTCAATCTAAGAGAACCCACACTAGACTATTTGGAGCTGTGTGTTTACAAAGATCAGGATAAGGCAACAATTAAACATGTACAGAAAATGAATAGAATAAACTCAATTCCCTTGGGTATACTTTATTCCCAAACACTACATTTTCAAACCTGCTGAAAATTACATAGACAACAAAGAGAACTTAGCCATTTTAGAAAACTACACTAACAGGAGTCATTGCCCTTCAGAGTTTTAATTTTTAATTTTAGGCAAGAAATTAAAGCCAATGGGCATGAAACACACATACACATGCAGACACACAGAGTGTGACATCTATTCAGTGCAAGGAAAATAGCTAACATATAGTCTGTACTATGATAATATTTTTATATCTAAGCATATTAAAAGAATTGGTAGAGCTTGTAGTACACCACAGAATCTCTGGATTGTTTGTAAGCTGCCTGTTCAGAATAGGTAATAGCTGGTGGATGGCACTTTAGTTTGAGGAATCAAAGCCGGAAGCAGTGGTATTGACACACCATCTCCCATACTTGATCAGTATCATAGTGTAGTAGGAGTTGATACAAACCTGAAGCAAAACAGAATCATAATCTAGCTTATTACCTAAAATGGAACTAAAGTATATGAGAGCAGATTCAAGCTTGTTCTGGAAAAAAAAACAGATTTATGAATCAATGAAACAACTGTGAGATGGCTTTCCACAGCAACATCCATCAATACTGAGAGGTGGATACCTACAAAGGAGAAGGAAATAACATGCTGAGTGTTTTACTTGGATTGAGTCAATCTAGACAAACACACTGATTGGGTGGATGGTTGTCAAAAAAAGCAGATTATACTTAAGAAGAAATAAATGTGGCACTTGGATTTCATAATTCTGATCAATTTAAATGATAAAGATAATTTTAATGTGACTATTTATTTAAAAATTATGAATGTAATATATGCAAACTGAAAATTTTCAGGCAGTCAAGAGCATAAAGTAAAAAGTGAAAATTCTTCTCCCAACTCCATTTTTTGTATAGTACACAACTAAAAAAGTGACCAGTAATAATTTCTTAGATATTTATATGTTGTTGTTGTCAGGTGCCATCAACTTGGTGTCCAACTCATAGCAACGCTACGTACAACAGGTGAAACACTATTGCCAGAGTTTTTCTGTTATTCTCAGGGTTTTCAATGGTGGATTGATTGTTGAGAGTGGGTTGCCAGATCCTTCTCCCAAGATATTTATATATATAACATAAAAAAACCGTCCTTTACATATGATATATAATATAATCATGTAAGTATATATATATTATGTATACAAAATAATATATAAGTATTTAAATATATATATATATAGAGAGAGATAGATATAGATATATAGAGGTATTGGAAAAAAGACAAATAGATTTGTGAATCAACAAAACAACTGTGAGATGACTTTCCACAATAACATCCATCAATACTGATAGGTGGAGACGTAAATGGGGGGAGAATAACATGTTAAATATTTTTCTTAGATTGATAAGTATACATAAAATCATATTATACATGTTTTTCAATTACCTTCTTTTACCTGACAAAATATTATTTCCACATAAATGAATGTAGATGTTCAAAGAATCACTATAATAATGCTGCTTGTAGATATTAGAGTCACAGTAATGTCTAATAATCACAAGCCATGATATGATGAATGTTCTCTAGAGTCCTTTATTTGTTGTTGTTGTTGTTGTTGTTAGGTGCCGTCGAGTCGATATCCGACTCATAGCAACCCTCATAGGGTTTTCAATGGCTGAGTGCTTCGGAATTGCCTTGGGAATGGATTGCCAGGCCCTTCTCCCATTTTTGCGGTGCTGGGAATTGAACTCGGGGTCTCAGAGACTGCAGCGCGGTGCTCTACCCACTGAGCTAAATCTCAGCCCCAGAGTCCTTTATGATATTCTTTATAATTAGGCTGGATTCTGACAGAAAGTTGAGTTCTTACATCACTCTCCCCAAGGAAATATCATTACATTTGTGCTTCCTTGATGTTAAAATTTTTTTGTGTCCTTTCAGCCATGGTTCCTCACCACTTCATCCTAACACACACACACACACACACACACACACACACACACACACACACACGTTTAACTCCAGTCTGTCCACAGAATCCCAGTTAAAATTTACTTCTCAGCTCCACCTGTGAACCAGAAAGCAAGCCATCATCAGACTTCTCAGTCTTCAGAACTGTGAGAAATAAATTTATTTATTTATTTATTATTTTAAATAATAAATTAATTATTTTATTTTTAATGGAAATTTTTAATGTACAACTTAATGTGTTTCATTCTAACATGCATTTCATTGTGATATTTCCATATATGTGTTTTATTGTACATTGCTCATATAACTTCCCCCTTACTCTCTTGTGCCCCTCCTCCCCCCTCCCCCCCCAATAACCTCCTTTCTACTTGCATGTCTTTTTGCAGGAATATTTATCTATACTTGTGCTTCCCGATTTTGATTTAAGTCCAAACTTTTTTCTATAGTGATATATCTTTTTACATTCTCAACAGTATTATATGAGTAATCTAGTCCATTTTCATTATTTCCATACTTTGGTATTATTGGCATTATTGGTATTATTTCCTGAACTATTAAAGTTGGACTGTTTACTTTGAAGTTGACCTCTCTCTCATTCCTCATTCCTCTTTGGCCCTCCTCCCCCTCCTGTCTTCTCCCATTATCACTTCCTTTTGCTAGATCCCTCCCTCCTTCTTTCCACTTCTTAAATTGTCCCTTCTCCACTAAGTTTACATGAGCTTTTTATCATGTTCCACTTTATGTTTAAGATTTTTTGCTTCTTTTAAGTTTGACTCAGCTTTCACATATGAGTGAGAACATGTGGTATTTCTCTTTTTGGGCTTATGTTCATTCATTTAAGATAATTTCCTCCAGTTCTGTCTATTTTGCTGCAAATGACATTATTTCATTTTTTTAATTGCTGAGTAGTATTTGTGTATATGTACCATAATTTTTTTTATCAATTCCTCTGTTGACAGACACTTTGGTTGATTCCATATCCTTGATATTGTGAAAAGTGCTGCATTGAACATGGACATGGTGTCTCTGTGGTATGATGCCTCATTTCCCTTTGGGTATATTCCCAATACTGGTACAGTGGGGTCATATGGAAGATCTATCTTTAATTTTCTGAGGTACTGCCATATTGATTTCCAAAGTGGTTGAACCAATTTACAACTCCACCAGAAGTGTAAGAGGATTCCTTTTTCTCCACAGCCTCACCAGCATTTGTTGTTATTGGTTTTATAGATCTTGCCATTCTTACTGGAGTAAAGTGGAATCTCACAGTTGTTTTGATTTGCATTTCCCTAATGGCTAGAGATATTGAACATTTTTTCACATATTTCATGGCCTTATGAGCTTCTTCATTTGAGAACTGTCTGTTCAGTTCCTTTGCTCACTTGTGCATTGGGTTATTTGTTTTCCTGGGAATTGCTTTTTTGAGTTCTTTATAAATTCTGGAAATTAGTCCTCTGATATATAGGATGTGAAGATTTTTTCCCATTCAGTGGGGATTTCCTTGACTCTATTGATTGTTTCCTTTGCTGTACAGAAATTTTTTAATTTCATGTAATCCTATTTATCTATTCTTGTTGTGATCTGTTGACCAATTGGAGTCCTATTAAGGAAATGCTTTCCTATGCCTATATGTTGGAGCATATTGTCTATCTTTTCTTGTACTAATTTTAAAGTTTCTGATTTTATGTTGAGGTCTTGTATCCATTTTGAGTTAACCCTCGTGCATATTGAGAGGTCTGTTTTCATTTTTATGCAATCGGATATCCAAGTTTCCCAGCATCATTTATTGAAAAGGCTATCCTTTCTCCAATTTACCTGCTTTGTTCCTATTGTTGTTGTTAGGTGCCGTCGACTTGAGTCCGACTCATAGCGACCCTATGTACAGCAGATCGAAACACTTGCCAATTCTGTGCCAGGCAAACAATCTTATTTATGTGTAAGCCCATTGTTGCAGACACTGTGTCAATCCATCTGGTGGAGGGTTTTCCTCTTTTGCGTTGACCTGCCACTCTTCCAAACATGATAGCTTTGGTTATATATGAGTCGATGTATCTCTGGGTCCTCTATTCTGTTCCACTAGTCTTCAGGCCTATTTTTGTGCCAGTACCAAGCTGTTTTTGCTACTACAGCCCTATAGTAAAGATTAAAGTTAGGGATTGTGATACCACCTTCACTAATTTTTCAGTGTAAGAGAGTTTTGGCTATATGTGGTCTTTTGTGTTTCCATAGGAATTTTTGGATCATTTCTTCTCTTTCTATAAAGTCTGTCATTGGAATTTTAATGGAGATTGTGTTAAATCTATAGATTGCTTTTGGTAATACAATACCCAGCAAAGTTATCTTTGAAAATAGATAAGGAGTATAAGACATTCCATGATCCTGACATGTTCAAACAATTTGCAACCACCAAACCAGCTTTACAGAGGATCCTCAATCAGTTACCACATGCAGGTGAGATAAGACAGCCCTACATAGAAGAACAAAGAATTGAAGAATTAAAATGAGAAGTCAAGAAAGCACTAAAGTTAGCATGAATAAAACACCAGTAACAAGTAATGACTATATACATAACAATAGACACTTTTCAATAATTACTATTAACATAAATGGTCTTAACTCACCAATTAAGAGACATAGACTGGCCAATTGGGTGAAAAAAACATAAACCCTTGATATGTGCAATTCAAGAAACTCACCTAACCCACAAAGACTCCAATAGGTTGAGAATTAAGGGCTGAAAAAATATACCAAGTAGGGGGAAAATAAACAAACAAACAAAAGCAGAACTCGCAAATCTAATATCAGATAGGTTAACCTTCAATCCAAAACTAATTAGAAGAGATAAAGGAGGGCACGGCATATTACTGAAAGGAATAATCAACCAGGAACCAATAATGCTACTGAATATATACTTTCCAAATACAGAGTCACCTAGCCTCATAAAACAAACTTTATGGGAAATAAAGGACTGCATTGGTCTAGACACAATACTTATGGAAGACTTCAATACCCCACGTTCACCAAGAGACAGATCATCAAAACAGAAAATTAACAGAGAAACGAGCTTAATCTGCACCTTAGACCAACTGGAACTCACAGATATCTACAGAATATTTCATCCTTATGATGAGGAATACACATTCTTCTCAGCTCCACATGATACATTCTCCAAGATAGATCATATTCTAGTACACAAAAATTCCCTCAATAAATACAAAAGGTAGAAATTATCCCCTGAACCTTATCAGACCACAATGGTATAAAATTGGAACTCGAAAGCAAGAATAATACCAGAAATTTTATAAATTCATGGAGACTAAATAATACACTGCTGAGTGATCAATGGGTTATTAAAGAAATTAAAATGGAAATTTAAAAATTCCTGCAATCAAATGATGATGAAAATACATCCTACCAAAAGATATGGGATACAGCAAAGGCAGTTCTAAGAGGGAAGTTTATAGCATTGTGTGCCTTCATCAATAAGGTAGAGAAGAGCCAAATAAATGACCTAATGACACATCTAAGGATACTAGGAAGCCAACAATAAATCAATCCTAAAAGGAGCATTCAGAAAGAACTTATTAAGATCAAAGCAGAGGTATCTCATTTAGAATGTTTTTTATTTTTAAAAAATACTTCTAAAAGATATTTGATAATTACTTCCATCCCTATCCTTCCTTTCTACTCCCATAAAATATTTTATATATACCCTTTAAAATATTGCTTTTCTTAAAACTATTCATGCATCAACGAGAATTCCAAAACTTTCTCCTCACCTTATTTTCTGTTGGAGCAGAAATGTGCAGTTTCTAGTATGTATACCCTTTGGTGCCTCCAGCCATACCACTGTGGCGTCCCATCCCATCAGATCTCTGAAGCTAAGCAGGGTCAGATGGGAGACCACCTGGGAACACCAGGGGCTGTAGAGTTGGGAGAAGGACCTGGCAACCCACTCCCAAAAAACAATCAGCCATTGAAAACCCTGTGAGTAACAGAGAAGCTCGACAATAGTGTTTCATTTATCGTACATAGGGTCACTATGAGTAGGATACCAACTCGACGCATTTAACAACAACAACAACAACAACAACATACTCTTTGGTAGAAATAATACAACTAGGAAACACATACTCAGAAATATGTTCAATTTAGTTAGCTCAATAAAATAATTACTTGATTTGAAGAATAGGAAAATTAGTTTTTGATGCAATTAAGTAAAAGTTTAAATTGACTTGTCAATTTAGCCAAACCATTTAGACTGTATAGACTCATATGGATTCAGCCTACATCTTCATTATGATGACATTCTACAGCAAATCCTCTGGCATTACCACATCAGAGGACACTGATTATTCACATTTTAAGTATTAATAGATGCTTTTATAAGTCATTATTACACATCATTTACTATAAATATAGAAAAATGACTTCCATTGCTGAAAACATAAAATATTAGGGACAAGATATGCCCTCCAGTCTAAAGCATCTAAAAATATTAAACAAAATATGTAACACAAAAATTGTCAAACATAGGATACCAGGCAGCACAGGATAGTGATCCCAGAAAGGAAGAAAGTAAATGAAATGACGCCTAGAATTGCTCCATCTTACTGCCTAGAGAGATTTTCCATGTGGCATAGTAGGGAGGGGGGATGGAAAGGAATTCAGGGAGTCTCCTTGAGTTGAGGAAATGGAACATAGTATCCAAAAATGTCAAAACAGCTATAATTCACTAGCACAATATTGAAAGGAGAACACCATACAGAAGAGGTGCAAGATCTACAGAGAGTACTTCCTATATTTTCAGCTGAGTACTGATCAGCACATGCATATAACGAAACTACCTGAAGGGAATATTCTCTGGGAACCACAGGTCTAGGAAAGGTTTATGTTCCAACTAGCCAGAATTGAAAACTCTTATACTTTGCAGGGCATCAGGGAGAATACCCATGGGTATTAGACCAAGCAGTGGAGGAAATTAGTCTTAAAATTGTCTGCTGTGGTAATGCCTAATAAGGCTTGCTTTTAAGGGTCAAAGTACTCTCCAGTAACTCCAACACATCTCAGAACCAAAGTCAAGATAATGACTTCATAATGACTTCAATATTGACGTAGAGCACAAAAATATTTAGCACTCAATATGGTAATTTCAAAATGTCTCTCATTTAGTCAACACTTATGATGCATGCAAAGATAAGGCAAAAATATAACTTAAATAAAATGTACAGGAGGCTTTGGGCTGAGCTACTATACTAAACTCAACAGAATAAACCAAAGTAGAGTCACTCATGTAAAAGTTTCACATCACTAAGCCAAAATAAAATTGTTTATCTTATGTTCCAAGAAATCATGAGACAGAGAGAGAGAGAGAGAGAGAGAGAGAGAGAGAGAGAGAGAGAGAGAATCCCAAACAGACCAGTTTTGTCTGGCATGATAAGGAAATCTCATCTGCTTTAATTTTTGCCAGATAAGTAACACTGAAACAACTAATCAACTTTTTATTCTCTGTTTCTGCTTTTATCAGCCCTTTTCTGACTATAAAGCTACCTTCCTCTGCTCAGCTTACCAAAAGACATATTCCATTTCATATCATGAGGTGTTGTCTGATTCTAGAATCATAAAAGTCAATTAAGATGTTTAAACTGAATTTGTTACAACTTTGACACAACCTGTAAGAAGAAAAATCAATCAATAAGAAAGCCACAGAAAGGACAGAGATGAGAATATTAGTAGAGAATGTATTAAAAGCATATTTATGACTATACTGTGTATGTTCAGGAACACAGAAGAAAAACTGAGCATGTTAGGTAAAGACATGGAAGATTTTAAAAACTGAATTTCTAGAATTTAGAAATATAAAATGTGAGAGCAAAACATATCATATGGGATCCACAGCCAATTAGACAATACAGAAAAAAGTGAATTTGAAAACACAACAAGAGAAACTTTGCAAAATGATACAGAAAAAGACACTACAAAAAGAAAAATGAACAGAGCATCAGCAAGCTGTACCACAACTTTAAGTAACATAATATACATGCATTGGAGTCATAAAAATGGGAAAGGGGCAGAACAATATTTAGAACTATAATGAAGAAAAATTTTCAAATTTTATGAAAATTATAGACATGTAGGAACAAGAAGCTCAACCAACCATAAGCAAAACCAATACGAACTATACTGAAGCATATTATAATGGAATTACTTTAAAATAGTGGTAAAGAGAATGTTAAA
The DNA here is from genome assembly GCA_007922755.1 of Pedetes capensis. Taxonomy (NCBI): domain Eukaryota; kingdom Metazoa; phylum Chordata; class Mammalia; order Rodentia; family Pedetidae; genus Pedetes; species Pedetes capensis. Next base: position 12,494 of record VMDO01018575.1, read on the forward strand.
AGTAACTGGAATAATTACATCTTATGTTGAGTAATACAGATAAGATCAGTAGCATACTTCTCAATGGAAAATGCAAGCCATTTAGAGTGCAATAGTATAAGTGCTACGGGCTGGGATTTAGCTCAGCTGGTAGAGCACCGCTCTGCAGTCTCTGAGGTCCCGAGTTCAATTCCCAGCACCACAAAAATGGGAGAAGGACGTGGCAACCCACTCCCAAGGCAATCCCGAAACAATCTGCCATTGAAAACCCTATGAGGGTCACTATGAGTTGGACACGACTCGATGGCACCTAACAACAACAACAAGTATAAGTGCTAAAAGAGAAAAAACAACTGACAATTCTATATACACGATATATATAAAGAACTCAAAAAATTAAATAATAAAAAGCCAAATTATCAAAAACAAAGGTAAAAGGAAAAGTTTTTCAGATTATACAAATGCTGGAAGGATTCCATTCCAACAGAATTGCACTATGTGAAATAGGAAGGGAAGTTATTCAGGCAGAAAGAAAGTGATGTCAAATGGAAATATAGGTGATCACAAAGGAATGAAGATTATTGGACCTGATAAATGTCAGTAAATATATTAGATGTTGTTCCTATTTTTGAAATTCTTTAAAAGATAATTGTCTATTATGACAAAAAAATACATCAATACATTTTGGGGTTTATAACACATGCATATATAATATATGATATACATATATATATAATATATAAAGATAAGTACTATGACAAAAACAGCACAAAGGAAAACAAGGTAAACTGAAAATACACTATTTTAAGATTCTTGCTACATAAATGAATTATTATGTAGTTATTTGATGGGTAAATTGGGATTAGTTAAATCTGTATACCATAAACTCAAAAGCAGCTATAAAAAGGTTGTAAATAATAAGTCAATAATATAAAATAAACAACAAGGTGATATATTTAGACCCAGTATTTACATTAAATGTTAGTGTTCTAAAAATACCATTATCAATACTTGCAATACTGGATTTTAAAAACCAATATAAAATTAAGCTGACTATCAAAAATCTTCTTTAAATATAAAGGCACAAAAGAATTAAATTAAATAATGGCAAATATATATCATGTTAACTTTAATATATAAAAACAAGAGTGGCTATATTATTACCAAAGTAGATTCCAGAGAAAATAAAGTTACCAAGAATAAAGAGGATTTCATAAAGATAAAAGGATTGATGCATTAAAAGGACATAATATAAAGGCTATAGAAGATAAACCTATGTTGTTACTGTTGTTGTTAGGTACCACTGAGTCAGGTCTGATTCATAGCAACCCAATGTACAACAGAACAAAACACTACCCAACATTGTGCCATGCCTGGTACTATATCAAGTGATCCTCTGCTATTCACAGGTTTTTGATGGCTTTTGGTTAGGGAGTGGGCTGACAGGTCTTTTTCCCATTAAGATAAATCTATAGCCAACATTATACTAAATGGGGAAAAAGTTGAAAGTATTTCCTCTAAATTCAAGAATGAGACAAGGATGCCCACTCTCTCACTCTTATTCAATATAGAGATTGAAGTTCTAGCCACAGCAATAAGGCAAGAGAAAGAAATAAAAGGAATACAAATAGGGAATGAAGAAGACAAATTTTTCGATGACATGATCCAATACTTAAAAGATCCCAGAATCAGCCATCGAAAACTCTGTGAGAGTCACTAGGACTTGCACCCCAAATCAACAGCACCTAACAACAATACCAACAACAACAAAGACTTCACCAAAAAACTCTTAGATTTGATAACTACTTCCAGCAAAGTAGAAGGATGCAAAATCAGTATTCAAAAATCAGTAGTATTTCTATATACTACCATCAAACAGGATGGGAAAGAAATCTAAATAATAATCCCATTCACAACAGCCTCAAAAAAAATCTAGCAGTAAATCTAACCAAGGAAATGAAAGACCTAAACAATAAATATTTCAAAACACTAAAGAAGGAAGTTGCATAACAGATTGATGAAAAGACTTCCCTTGCTCATAGATCAGCAGAATTAATATTGCAAAAATGGTTCTTTGACCAAAAGTGATCTACAGATTCAGTGCAATCCCCATCAAAATTCCAGTAACATATTTCAGAGAACTAGAAAACAATATTCCTAAAATCCACACAGAAGCACAAAAGACCCTGAATAGCCAAAAGCAATTCTGAGGACAAATAGCAATGCAGGAGACATCACAATACCTGACATCAAATTATATTACAGGGCCATAGTAACAAAAATAGCTTGGTACTAGCACATAAAATAGACATGAAGATCAATGGAATAAAGGACTCAGAAATAAGCCTACACAACTACAGTCATCTGATTTCTAATAATGAAACCAAAAACATTCATCGGAAAAAGGAAAGTCTCCTCAACAAATAGTGCTGGATAAATGGGACATCTATATGTAAAGAATGAAAGTAGATGGCTATATCTCACCCTGTACAAAAATCAATTTAAAATAAATCAAAGACCTTAATGTAAAACTGGAAATGGAAACTACAGGAAGAAAATGTGCAGAAAACTCTTCAACACATAGGCATAAACAAATACTTTCTTAAAAGTACTCCAGTTAGCCCAGGAAATAGTAGCAAGAATTGACAAATGGGATTACATGAAATTTTAGTTGTTGCACAGCAAAGGTAACAATTGATAAAGAGAGAGCCCACAGAATGGGAGAAAATATTTGCCAACTATACATCTGATAGAGATTAATATCTACGATATATATAAAGAGCTCAAAAAATTAAATAATAAAAAGCCAAATAATCCAATCAAGAAGTGGAAAATTGAACTAAACAGAGTTCTCAAAAGCAGAAATACTCTGATATTCCATCTCACTCCATTCAGAATGGCTAGCATTAGCAAAACAAACAACAAATGCTAGCAAGGATGTGGGAAAAAAGGAAGCCTTATACATTGCTGATGGGACTGTAAGCTGGTACCATCATTATGGAAGTCAGTATGGAAGTGTCTCACAAAACTAAAAGTAGAACTACCATATGACATAGCTATGCCACCCTTGGGTATATCCTCAAAGGGATCCAAGTTATCATACCATTGAGACACTTACACTTCCATGTTCTTTGTAGCACTGTTCAAAATTGCAAAGACACGGAATCAACCTAAATGTCCATAAACAGATGAGTGAACTAAAAAAGGTGGTGTATATATATATACACAATTGAATATTTTTCAGCCATAAAAGAGCATGAAATTACATCATTTGCAAGGAAATGGATGCATCTGGCGATCATTATTTTAAGTGAAATAAGCCAGACTCAGAAAAACAAATAGCCCATGTTCTCACTCATGTGAAAGCTAGGCTTATATAAAAATGAAAATATAAATATACATGTATGCAAGATTGGAAAACACAAGAGGATATAAGTAGAGCTGGGAGAGTAATAGAGGGAGGAGGGTGGGAATAACGTGGTAGGTGTAAAAAGGGAGAAAACAAGTTCAAAGTACATGATACAATTTTATGACACTCTTATAATGAAACTTGTCATACTGTACATACTCTATGCTAATTAAATAACAAAAAAATTAAAAGACATAATTACCCTAGATATTTATACAACTAATAACAAAGATTCAAAAATGACAGAACTGCAAGGATAAATATGCAAACGCATAATGGCAGAAATTTCAATACTAGTCCCTCAATGATGAATTAAACAAGTTGTTGCTGTTGTTAGGTATTGTGGAGTCAGTTCCAACTCATAGTGACACTCATAGGGTTTTCAATGGCTGATTGTTTGGGGATTGTTTCAGGAGTGGACTGCCACATCCTTCTCCCAGTTTTGTGGTGCTGGGGAGAGAAACTGGCTCCTCAGAGAACGGAGAGCAGGCATTCTACTAACTGAGCTAAACCCAAGCCCCCAAGAGAACAAGGAGAGATAAAAAAAGTAAGGATACAGAATAAACTGTCAACCAACTTGACATAACTGACATTTATAGAACCCACCACATACCAGTAGCCAAAGCCACATTTTCTCATGTGCATATGGAACATTTTCCTGGAGCCTTACCACCCTGGCATCCAATCCTGTCAGTTCTCAGAAACTAAGCAGGGTCAGGCCTGGTTAGTATTTGGATGGGAGACTGACTGCCTTGGAATATAGGTGCCTTAGGCTTGGGAGAGGGACCTAGAAGCCCACTCCCAAAAAATAATCAGCCATTGAGAAACCTATGAATAGCAGAGAAGCACTGACAACAGTGCTGGGCATGGTAAAGTGTCTGATAGCATTTCATCTGTTGCACATAGGGTCACTATGAGTTGGAACTGACTCTGTGGCACCTGACAACAACAACAATGGAACAGTTACCAAAGTAAACAAAATCTTGGACCATATAACAATTCTCAACACATTTTAAAGGATGTAAGCAATACTAACTATATTCTAATGCCTGCAGCCATAGCACTGTGGTGTCCTATCCCAGTAGACCTTGGAAGCTAAGCAGGGTCAGGCCTGGTTAATACTTGGATGGGAGACCACCTGGGAACACCAGGTGTTGTAGGATTGGAAGAAGGATCTGGCAACCCACTCCCCAAACATCACAGTCAGTCATTGAAAATCCTATGAATAGCACAGAAGCACTGACAATAGTGTTTCACCTATTGTACATAGAGTCATTATGAGTCGGATATTGACTTCATGGCACCTAACAACAACAACAATAACTATATTCTTATATCAAATTGGAGTTACAGTAGAAATCTATGACAGAATAGATAGCAGGAAAATCACAAAATATTTGGAAACAAAATTATATACATCTATATAATCCATGGGTTAAAGAAGTAATGAATAAGAAATTACAGACTATATACAACTGATTAAAATTAAATGCTGAAAACTACACCGCCAGCATCTTAGATACCAATAGGGCCCCTCATGGTGTACAGGTTTCAGTTGAGCTTCCCAGACTAAGATAGACTAGAGAGAAGAATTGGGCAGCCCACTCCTGAAAGAATTAGCCATCGAAAACCATACGAATAGCAGATAACTGTCAAATATAATGCTGGTAAATAACCCCCTATCCTGGAAGATATTGAATAAATGACTGGAAAAGAGATATCTCCTCAAAGCAGAGTAAATCTTAATGATAATGGAGTGAAGCCCCTGGGACCTCCTTTTACTGATATGGCATGACTTAAAATAAGAAGAAACACAGTGGCTGAAGCAATGGGCTCAAACACAAAAAGATCGTGTGCATGGTACAGTGTTGGGTAGTGTTTTGTACTATTGTGCATAGGATCACCAAGAGTTGTATTTGACAGAATGGCACCTAACAACAACAACAAAATTAAAATGTAACATTCTAAAATATGTGGGTTTCAGCTAAAGTGGAGCTTAGGCATTTATAACATTAAATACCAATATGAGAAAGGAAGAAAGGTCTCAAATAATGTCTTCAGATTCCACCTTAAGAAATTAGAGAAAGAAGAATACTAAAGCACAAAATGAGCAGAACAAAATAAATAATAAATATCAGAATGGGGATTAATTAGGTTAAAAATAGAAGACAATAGAGAAAAACAATGACCAATGATATCAAAATTCAGTTCTTTGAGAAGATCAGTATAACTGATAAATCCCTAGTCAATCAAGAAAAAAGAAAGAAGGCTTGAGTCACCAAAATTAGGGGTGAAATAAATGATATTACTTCAGATTATACAAATGGTCAAGGGAGTATAAGGAAATATTATAAACATACATTCATGCTAATAAATTTGACAAATTATATGAGAGACATGAATTAATTAGAAAAATGGCTACCAAACATTGCTTTAAACAATAGGGAGTCTGGATAGGCCTAGATCTATTATAATAATTAGATTTGTCCTTTAAAACTTTCCCATATAACAATTAACAAGGAATAATGACCTCAGAACCAGTTATCTTTTCTGATGAATTCTACCAAACATTAAAAGAAAGTAATACAAATTCTACACAAATGCTAGAAAAAAGTTCAAGATGAGAGAACACTGCCAGCATACTCGATGAGACCAACATTTTCCCAATATCAAAATCAGGAAAAAAAATTACAAGAAAAGAAAACTTCAGGGCAATGGCCCTAATCAATACAGATGAAATTTTAGTGAATCAGATCCAGCAATGAAAGATAATACGTTATGATCAAATGGAGTTTATTCTAGGAATACAATGATGGATTAATATTCAAAAGTTAATTCATATAGGTTACCATATCAAGTCACCAGATAAGACCAACAATCATCTCAATAGATGCAGAAAAAGCATTTGAAAAAAATCCAACATCAGTATCTGATTAAAGTAGAAGAAAAGACTTCTCAGCAAACCAAGAGTAATAGGCAACATTTATATATAAAAAGTAACCCACAGCTAACATTATACTTTATAGTAAAGGATTGAAAACTCTCCTCCTAAGATCAGAAACAAAGCAAGGATGTCTTATCACACACCACTTCTTTTAAACATTGTACTGGGTATTCTAGCTGTCATAATAAGGAAATACAAGACAAGAAGGAATAAAGAGAAAAGAGGACAAGAAAAGAAAGCCTTCCATATAATAGAGGAAGTAAAAGAAAGATAATATGAATGACTATGTAGAAAACCCTATACAGTCTATAAAACAAAAATGCTTCTAATAAGTTCATCAGCACTGTAAAATATGAGCAATATTTTAAAATTGTATATTTATATGCTAGAAACACTTCGACATTGACTAAAACCACTTCTATTTACCATAATTTCAGAAATATGTAACATTTGAAGATAAATTTGACACAACATATGAAATCTATTAACTGAAAACTACAAAACAGTGCTAGGAGAAGCTAAGGGAGACTTAAATAAATGAAGAGACATCATCATCACTGGCTAGGAAATTCAACTTTGTAAAGTTGTCAATTTTAATGCTCAAAATGATTTATGAGTTGAACATAATCTCAACTAACAAGCTGATTCCATGTCTACTATAATCATTGTGGTATACACAGGGCATAACACTTGTACGTGTGTCGGCTTGGGCTGCCACAACAAAATGTAATTGATTGGGTGGCTTAAACAGCAAGCATTTATTTCTCACAGTTCACAGGGTGGGAAGTCCATGATCGAGGGTAGAAAATTCTTTTCTGTGTGCTAGAAAGAGCCCATCTTCTTTCTGTATCTTCACATGGAGGAAGAGAGAAAGCTCTGATATTTCTTCCTCTGCTCATAAGAACATTAATCCCATCATACAGCTCAATCTTCATGACCTCATCTAAACCTCTCAACTCCTAAACTCATCACAAAGTCCAATTTTGGAGGGATGCATTTAGTTTGTAATAACTTTCCTCACATACATGGAGATCAATAGTAAGGCTTAAGATATTAATACGAAACTATATGAAATCAGAAGCATACCAAAATCAAAACAGGAAATAAGACGAAAGAGGAATTACTTGTTTGGGAGAGAGAAGGTGGGAAAAGAAAGTAAGAAAAAGAAATTCAGGGTTTAACCCAAGATGATGTGCAACTTTAAGATGCCAGGTATGATACAAGACTTGCAGCCATGATGTGAAAGAGATTCCAAATAGAGAAGCAAGATAAGAAAATGTGAAAAAAAGAAAAAAGAAGAAATACACTAAAGAACACAGGATATATTCAGCTTTCCCCTTGGCATGACTAAAAGGGAGAAAGTGAAAAGAAACCTGTAAAATGAAATGGAGTTAGACCACATAGGACTTCCTTACTAGGTTATTGATTTCTAACACTGATCTCTCTTTGCCTTTCCTCCATTACTAACTGAAATATAGGCTCCATATATCAGACATTGTTCCAACATCCATTTTAATCTGCACACTCAGAAGTCTCCTAACCTCCTGAACTACATGTGTTTCACATGTATTCTACTTCAGATCATATCTATGTTTTTATCAGCTGTCATATAACAAGATTTCAAATTGGACAGACATCCAAGCTGTAATGCCTTCTGCCTCTCTACTTTCTCTGCTCTACAAACCTTGCTCTTTGGAGGATACAAAAATATCAGGATCTCAGCCTGGTTTTCTTTAACCTACAGTGAGCTCCAATTCAATGTATCAGTGAAACCTACATTAGTATTCTAGAAATACATGGATACCCTAGATAACATAAGCCTGACTTTAGTTAAAGGAGTGCTTCTAACTCAGGGCTATACTGCACTGGTCTATAGGATACAGATATCCAATCATGTCAGAGTTATGCATGGGTCACAGCAAGAGGGAGGCATCCAAATTGTCATCAAAACAGGAGAATAAGGTGGGCCTCTATCAGGATCCATAGAATATAGCTAGTTATTAGAGAGCTGGGAAGGATGAAAATTAGGAATGGAGAGCCCCAACAGGCAAAGCTATCTGGGTGAATACGGACAGAAGTCTGATGCTCACAAACAGATTTGTGCATTGCTTGCAATCTAGTGTGTGGGAGAGTAGGGTGGTACATTTAGTATATTCAGGACAAAAATCATAGCTCCACCTCAAATATTTCACATTTATACAGAGATTTAGCAGATGTTTACACATCTTATATAATCCAATTTTATGCCTAAAACTCTTGAGAAGCTAGTAAGACTAGAAATTAAGGCTTTAGAGCTAGGAAGTGATTTTTTCATAGTCTTTAACTTCCTAAGTGGTTCTGGTGGTGGTAGTGGCATTGGTGGTGGTGATGAAGCCCGAGATCCATAATTTCAGGTTCCTGATCCACTTAATTGTTTTAAATCATCTGTTTATCAAGAAATAAAATCATCTAAAATCACTTTGAAGATTCCATTTCTAACATTCTGAAATATAAAGTTCTTGACATAAAGTGTATTAATCCCTAAAATGAATCCATCTTAAACATCTGGAAATCATTATCTGTTTTAGCAAGCCACTAACATGCTTTGAATTTTTACACTAGTAGAACATTTCCCACACCTACCTCACAAAAACAGAGAAATGTCGGAAATAAACTCCTATCATTCACTGAATAATTATCTTCTGGCTTTATTAAGTTCTTTACATTAAATATTCTAAAATTGTCTATGTATAAGCTATAAGCATGAAAGTATAATAATGCAAAATTCCATTTTCATAGTTTCTGAATATGCCAGGAAAAATGAGTAATGGCAGCAAAATGAGACTCTCAGGTTTCAACAGACACATTTACTTTAAAACCAGAGTATTTGATATCAAGCATCTCAAAAAATACATGAACTCTATTAAGTAAAAAGTAGTTTATCCCTGTTAGAATAAATGCCAAATGGGAGTGACTGATAGACTAGATATCAAATCTTCCCAAACATCTGGCAACACACCATGCTGATGTTCTGTACTGCAGGTGTTTTTCAAAGTAAAACATAGCTAGATGGAATATAAATATTTTGAGAACAGAAGTAGCAACCTAACGAAATTATATGGGGAAAAGGAATTTTAAACCTAGAAAAGTATATTTTAGTCAAATTCCTTCAATATCCCAGCGAGAAAATTGCCACTTACCAATTAAGGAACCAACTAGGACAGTGACATCTAAAAGAAGTACAGCGCAAGCCACAAATGTAAGCCTCACATGGATCTTTTAAATTTTCTAGTACCTACTTTTTAAAAAATATAAAGAGAATCAAGTGAAATTAAGTATTTATTTAAACCAATATATCCAAAATACTATTTTAATATATAATCAGTATTATTTTAATAAGATATTTTTACACTTCTTCCTTGCTAAGTCTTCAGAATCCTTTTTTTTTTTTTTTTTTTTTTTTTTTTTTTTTTTCTGGTAATGGAGTTGAACCTGGGGCCTTATGCATGCTTTTTGCAGTGCTTAGGCACTGAGCCATACCCTCAGACTATTTTTTACTTTGTATTTTGAGACAGGGTCTCACTAAGTTATACACACTGCCTCTGGCCTCGAACTTGTGATCCTCATGCCTCTGCTTCCTGAGTCACTGGGATTAAAGGTATGTGCTATGGTGCCTGGCTGTCTTCAGAGTTATGTACATAATTTATGTTTGGAATAATTTGAGCTACCCATATCTCAATAGTCAATAGCCACATGTGATTATGGCTACCATAATGGATAGCACAAGTTTAGGGTCCAACTATTATATGTCTAACTTTGTTTTATAATCAATACTTGTGGAAGCAGCAGTGCAGAAAAAAAAAAAGACTCATTGCATTGGGAAAAGCTATGGCAAAAAAGTCTCTTTAAAGTATTGAAGAATAAAGATGTCACATTGACAACAAAGGTGCACCTGACTCATGCCATGGTATTTTCAGTCACATCATATGGTTGTAAAAGCTGGATATTGAATAAGGTAGACAAGAAAAGAACTGATCCTTTTGAATTATGGTGCTGGAGATGAATGTTGAATATACCATGGACTGTCAAAAGAACCAACAGATCCATCCTAGAAGTGCAACCTGAGTGTTCCTTGTAGACAAAATGGCTAGACTATATCTCATGTATTTTGGACATGTAGTCAGGAGGAACAGATCCCTGGAGAAGTACATCATGTTTGGGAGAGTGGCAAGTCGACAAAAAAAGGAAAACCCTGAACTACATGGATTGACAAAATGGCTACAACAATGTGCTTAAACATAAATGAGATCATGTTCCTGGCACAAATTTGGGGAGTGTTTCATTCATAGGGTCACTATGAGTTGGACCTGACTCAACAGCACCTAACAACAACAAAATCACCAAGAGGCTTCCCAGTTGTTATGGTTTGGATCTTAAATGTCCCCCAAAGGCTTATGTGTTAAAGGCTTGGTCCCCAGCTGCTGGTGCTATTGAGAAGTGAAAGAAACTTTGGGAGGTGGGGCTTAGCTGGAAGAAAGAAGTAGAGTATGTGGCTCCCAGGTTCCCTTCCTCTTTTCTCTGCTTTCTGGCCACCATAACCTAAGATACTTTCCTCTACCACATGCTTCTGCTATGATGTCCTGTGCTGCCACAGCCCTAAAAGTAATTAGGTCAAAAAAACATGGAATGAAACTCTGAAACCATAGGCCAAAATAAATCTTTCTTCTTATTTCATTATCTCAGGTAATTTTGTCACAGCAATGGCCAGCTCACTAATATGTCAACCTAATAAATCACTGGCCTGCAGCTATATCCCTGTGGCATCCGATCCCATCAGATCTCGGAAGTTAAGCAGGGTTGGGCCTGGTTAGTACCTGGATGGGAGACCGCCTGGGAACACCAGAAGCTGTAGGCTTGGGAGAAGGACCTGGCAACCCCCTCCCAGGAATCAATCTGCCATTGAAAACCCTATGAACAGCAGAGAAGCACTGACAATAGTGTTTCCCCTGTTGTACAGAGGGTCGCTATGAGTCGGATACCGACTAGACGGCACCTAACAACAACAACAGCAACAATAAATCACTATGCCTTCCCTGGTAATATGAGTTCAGGTAAACTCAAGTATTTCCTAAACTGAGTTCATCATATATACCTTCAAATATTTATAATGAAAACATGGGTTACATTTATAGGGAATTGTTAAAAATCTAAGAATGAGTCTTCTAATAGACATTCCCTTTAAGAATTAATTGAGGGAACCTATTATCTGTATTATCTATAGAAATAAATAATGGAAAAGCCATCAAAATTTTATGCCAGTTTATAATATTAAGATAACAAAAATCTGTTTATTGCTAATTTTTACAAAGAAATCCATTCACTTAGATTTTCTTTTAAATATAGATATGGAATTTTACTAAGCACTAAACTTTTACAAGCCAATTCATTTTTCAATTACATATGTATTCATTTTGTCTGATATTTTTAACAGCAAATATGTGCTACTCTTTTACCTAAACTATTACTAAAGTACAGATACAAAATAGAAACTCTTATGACATTTGTATTAGTATGATACTGTATATTATTTTACTTTTTCATTTCTATAAGGTGTTTCCTATCTATAAAAGTCAGAGCAGATTCCAAGTTTAAATTTTTCTCATAATCCATAAAATAATCCTTGACTGAACAGAGAAGAGTTAATTAGCAAAATTTGAAATACTTTACTTTGCAATTACCAAAATGCACAAGCTTTCCAAGGTTAGTATTTTCATCTGCTTACACTTCAACATGATTTTTAAAATTGTAGATTACAACATGTTAAGAAAGAGTTTTCAAAAAGAAGGACTCATATATTTAAAAGGTGCTAATGTTCTCAACAACAACAACGTTCTCAAATCATAGGTATATTGTTGGGATGGCTGCATTATCACCACCATCACCACTACCATCATCCCACTATCGCCAAACTTCATAACCTGACAAGACTATAATTCACAGAAATATTCTTGCATTATTTTTCTTAAGAAATGAGTTGAAGCTGGGCGCCACCGAGCACGCCCGTAATCCCAGCGACTCGGGTGGCGGAGGCAGTGGATAGCAAGTTTGAGACCAGAGGCAGTCTGCATAATTTAGTGAGACACTGTCTCAAAAAGTGAAAAAAAAAAAAAAAAAAAAAAAAAAGGGCTGGGCGTGCAGCTCAGTGGTCCAGCACTTGCAAAGCATGCAAGCGCGAGGCCCTGGGTTCAACTCCCAGTACCAGGGAAAAAAAAAGAAAAAAGAAAAAAGAAATGAGTTGAAAAGGGAGTCTGATAAAAGGATTTTACATTGAGCTGGGCGGGGCGACACACACCTGCAATCCCAGAGGCTGGGGAGGCGGAGGGAGGAGGATCGCAAATGTGAGACCAGAGATAGTCTGAGTAATTTAGTGAGACCTTGTCTCAGAAAAGTAAAAAAAAAAACGTGCTAAGGGTGCAGCATGCAGCTTAGTGGTCCAGCATTTGCAGAGCATGCAAGCGCGAGGCCCTGGGTTCGATCCCCGAGGACTGCAAAAAAAAAAAAAAAAAAAAAAAAAGGATTTTTTTGTCAGTCAAGACACTAACCTTAAGAAAAATGAAGATTCATCTTGGTTTGAGGGCAAAATTATAAAACATTTCTGATGATTAGACATGCACTATATGTAAAAATTTAAGATAATAGGTTCATAAAATTCCTTAAATAATTTTTTCATCATAATTTATCTATTTTGAAATCAAGTATTAATTATCATATATTAGAAGGTAAAGTTCAGTTTCTGTATATTAAATTATACTTCAGTTGCTAATATTAAATACTCTTCCAAAAGAAGTCAGTTTACTAATCTACATAATTGACTTAAAATAATCTTTTGATATATAAAGTTTCAGAGAATAGTCTAATTGCATATATTCATAAATATATTACACTATATCATACTTTTTAAAAAGGAAGAAAAAAAGCATGAAGGAAGTAGTTGTTAGGTGCTGTCGAGTCGTGTACAACTCATAGAGACCCTCATAGGGTCTTCAATGGCTGGTTGTTTGGGGATTGCCTAGGTAGTGGATTACCATGTCCTTCATCCCAGTTTTGTGGTGCTGGGGATAGGATCAAACTCAGGACCTTCAAGACTATAGAGCAGCACTCTACCAACTGAGCTAAATCCCAGCCCAGGAAGGAAGTTAGGTAGGATTATTTGTATAACTTTAACACATATCATTTCCATTTACCTGGTTGAAGGTATATACATTTCCATTCAGACTTCTTTAGAAAGTTCAACTTAGTTTTGTGGGGAGCTGATGAAACATAAAAATGTTTCCCATAGAAATAGAATGATAAATGAAATCAAAACAAGACAAGTATAATGGAGGTTTATTTTACTGAGTAAAAAAAAAACAAAAAAGAAAAAGTCATGTTCCTAAGACAGAAGACTTCTTAATGCTTCATTTGAAAGATTTTGATTTAAAAACTAAAAATATAAACCAGATTTTAAGGTATATATTTCATCTACCTTTTGTCCCAACTGACTTTCTAACCAAAAGTTTTATAACTTTAGTGTCAAAAATGTTACTTTAAAAGGTCTACATTCATACTTCAGTTTACATAAAGAAGTAATTTGCCTACCAGATTTTACTTATGTACTCATTGTAATTTCACAAGACAATAGTCTGTATAGAAAAGAAAACTTTTTTCTTTGTCTTGTTAGCATGAAACAGTTACTGAATGCATTCAGTGCCTTTCGGTGACTTTCCAAAGTCATCACTTAAGAATTGATATTTCAATGAGTATTAATCATTTGCTGAGCTTATGTGTTTCAGAATATATTATATAGGAATATAGGAAAGTAAATTTAGGATGAACTTAAATAGCTCATTCTTCATAAATCATGTCATTTATTACTTAGAAAAGTATTTGTTAAATCTTTATACATTTAAAATCAAAGTGGAATATAGTTGACTTGGTAAGTATAACTATAACATCATCATTGTTTTTATCAATTATACAAATACAAGGAGGCTACCAACTCTAGCATTCTCTGGAAATCATATAATATTCTTGTGTACCTGAACACATTTTCCCTACTTCCTCCTGTAAATTCATCTTACCAAGTTGAGTAGTAAAATCCAAAACTATAATCCCATAAGTGAGAAAGCTGCAATTTCCATTTTATTTTTATCATTCCTAGAAAATGGCATGAGTTCCATGAAAAGAAAAGCCATAATGATAATCAATAGTTTCAACTTTATATGCATTTTCTACTTTAACTCATCTCTACTAACAAATGAATTTAAGATTCCAAATGATTTAAAGTCCCTTACATAACATTCATGTACAGAAAATAAATGTTTAAAAAGAAATTAAAAAGTGAACCAAGAAAAAATAGAGTGATGTTATAGATGATAGCACATTAGGGAACTTCAATAATTGTTTCCTCCATGAAAACTACTTTTGAGGTGACAGAACTGTCAGCAAAAACAATTTCAGAATTTTGAGGTCTAGTGAAACACTTGCAGCATCATCAGGAGGGTTGCTAAATGAAAAGGGGGCTTTGTAAATTTCAGAGCCTTGTGGTGCTTCACTTTAGCAGCTACCATCTTTCAACCCCTAACCCCAGCTTCACAGCTACCATGGGGAAGGAGACGATATTCTTGGTATGGGTTCCTGCTGCCAAAGGTGGACAATAGGACATGTTTATCCTCCAAAATTGGGGTTCCATATTGTGATATCTTTTGCTGTTCACACAGGGAGTGGCATAGAGGCCGGCCACTGTATCAGTGCTTTTGGGCTAATGCAACTTCTTTGGCATCATCAAAAGAATTTAAAGAAGCAGAATATTTGGGTTTTTTTCTTTGCTTACTCATAAGACTTCAAGGAATTGTCTGTAAGATCACTGGCTGAGCACTGAAATAGTGGACTAGAGAGTTAAGTGACAACACATGGCAAAAACAAATATAGTTAGGAAAAAGTAGAAAAAAATCACTAAAAATGATGTTGGGTGTAGTGGTGCAGGCCTATAATCCTAGCAGTCGGGAACCTGAGGCAGGACAACCAGAAGTTTAAGGCCAGACTTTACAAAAGAAAAAAAAAAAAGAAAAGATGACTTTAACTATTATCAAGTAACAATGAGTAATCTCTAGGGAGGGGGCAGAATCTGATTTCCAAAGTCACCACATTATAACATTCAAAATGTTCTGTTCTCAACAAGAGCAACAACAACAAAATGCAAAGCATACAAAGAAATAGGAAAGTATGGCCAATTCCAACATTTGGGGGATTTATTTCTAGTATTACATTTTAAGCTTAATTGATTTGATTTTTCTTCTTTATTTATTAACTTCCTTTATATTAATTGAAATTTATCAATTCATTTGAAAAAAAATTTAAAAAGAAAACTAAGAAAGCTTTAGCAACACTATCAAGCATAATAATATACACAGTAAGAAAGTCCAGGAAGGAGCCAGATGCCATAGCCTGTCTATAATCCCAGTAATCCAGGAGGCTGAAGCAGGAGGATCTTGAATTTGGGACCAAATGCAGCCTGCCTAATTTAGCAACACTTTGTCTCAAAATAAAAAGTAAAAAAGAGTGTAGGTCAATGGTAGAGCACTTACCTAACATGCACTAGGCCCTGGATTCAACCCCTAGTGTCTTTTTAAAAGTCCCAGAAGGAGCGAGAAATAAAGGGACAAAGTAAAATATCTGAAGAAATATGTCAATCCTCTTTATTCATAATTTCCATATTTGCATGGTACTATCAAATCATCTACTTTTGTGCAGAGAAGCAAAATATTTGAGTCATTCAATGTACATATCCACACCTGAGGATAAGCAAAGTGAAACACTGCCTTCTTGCCTCAACTCTCATATTCATTGTCTTTCTCACAGTATAATGACATGGGGTTCACATTTTTGTGCTTTTCAGAATTATTTTATAAAATGGCCCTCAAAATATTGAAGTTCTGTCTAGTGTTTGGAAGGGCAAGAAGTCTGTGATGTGTCTTTTGGAGTAAATACATATGTTAGATAAGCTTTATTCAGACATGAGTGACAGTGCTATTGGCCATGAGTTCAATGTTAATGATCAATATGGCACATCTATTTAAAAAATAGAAAAGGAAATTTACTCATCTGTGTGTGAGGCCTCTACAAAAAATGCTAAAGTAACATCTACATTGTGATCAAATTGTGAAAAGATGGATAAACATAAATTTGTGGATTCGTGAAATGACAAATGATAACAAAAAGTACAGTGGAAAACATTTGGCTGAAAGCCAAAGACATTTACAGTCACGTCATCCAGAGTGAGGAAAATATTAAACTCTACTGGCTAATGGCTGAGTGTAAAGAATTGTTATACATAATTTTATAGGAAATAAAGAATGTCTTTAAAGAGAAGCACACGTAAAACAAAGTTATATATTAACTGGTTGACAAAAATGTTATTACCAGATACTTATAAGAACCAACCCTATACATTCCAAGAAGCAATTCAATGTTCATAGTGACTTTATAGAGCATAACTACTATAAATGAAGAGACTCAATTGCTAAGAGATTGAATTAGTGATCAACCCCCCCAAAAATAAAACAAAAATACAGAACCAGTTGACTTTATTAGTGAATTCTACAACATTTAAAGGGGAATTGATTTGTGTGTGTGTGTGTGTGTGTATCTGAGGGGTTGAACCCAGGGCCTTGCACATACTTGGCAAGCACTCTACCATTGGTCTGCACCTCAGTCTCTTTTTTATTTTTTATTTTGAGTCAGGGTCTGACTAAGCTATGTAGGCTGCCCCAGTCTTCAAACCTGCGATCTTCCTTTCTCTGTCTCCCAGGTTGCTGGGATTATAGGCTTGTGTGACTATGCCTGGCCTTTTCAAACTCTTTCAAAAAATAGAGGAGAAAATACTTCAAACACATTCTGTGTGGCCATGTTTACCCTGATACCAAAACCCATTATCAAAAAGTTAGACACAGAATGATGATATAACCCACCAATTTCATCCTAGATATACATACAAGAGAAATGAAAACATACCCGCATAGAAACTTGAACACAAATGTTTACAGTAGCCTTACAATAGCCAAAGAACTGAAACAACTCGAAAGTCCATTAATAAATAAATGAACAAATTGCAGTATACCCCCCCACACACAATGTAATACTATTCAGTTATGAAGAATACAGTGCTGATACACATTTCAATTTGAATGAACCTCAAAACCATGCTAAGTGATAGATGCCATCCCCTAAAGTTCACATGTTGTATAACTCATTTATATGAAATACCCCAAATAGATGAATCTGGTGACACAGGCAGCACATTAGTGGTTGCCAGAGGATAGGCTAAGAAGATGGGGAGAGACTATTTAGGGGATATGGGGTATTTTTCTAGAGTGATGAAAAGGTTTTAAAAGTAGAGAAAAAAATAGTTACGCCACATAGTGAATGTATGGAATACTTCTGAATTGTATACTTCAAAATGGCTAATTATAGGTTATTGAATTCTACCTCAACTAAAAGGAGAAAAAAGTGACAACAAAGCAAACTTTTGGTTTCCTGAGAAAAGGTTACCATCAAGTTACTTTTCCAAATGAGACTCTGTTCTATCTCCTGCCTTGCAACCTCCTAAATAGGGAAGATACAAGCCCAACAGAGACTGAACGGAATGCTCTGAAAATCTTAGCACATGTCTTGCTTCCTACTTTCATCCCCAAGGAAGCTGCCAATCTAATTTAAATGCCATTGAAAACCTACCAAATAAAATAAAACCTCCACAAAGCACATTGTTGTTTTAATAGCTCAGATTTGCCCCTACTGGTCTCAAGTTACTGGTGTGTCTCAAGGACTTCCTGTCAGGATGGGTGGGTATGAATGGTTCAATGGCTTCTCATTTACACACAGGTCATTTTTCTGGCAACTTCTATCATCCAGAACCCAGCTAACAAGTAAAAGGATGGCCAAAATGACCCCTGCACAGTGCTGATATTTACTAAAGCCACATATTAGCTGTTAATCATGAGAGAGTTACTCAGGGCCTCCCATATTCGTAGACTATTTACTCTTGCTAGAGTGATAGTTCTTTGCACCATGATATCTGCTTTCTCAATGCCATGCTGATTTGGAACAGCAAATTAGAAGAGAGACAGGAATCATTGCAAAACAGCACAAAGACCACTGGCAGTTTTACATCACTAAAAGAGGCTGATCAATTATATAAAGCAGATATAAGAACTTAGGTGGGGCTGGGATTTAGCTCAGTGGTAGAGCACTGTGCTGCAGTCTCTGAGGTCCTGAGTTCAATTCCCAGCACCGCAAAAATGGGAGAAGGACCTGGCAATCCACTCCCAAGGCAATCCGGAAACAGTCAGCCATTGAAAACCCTATAAGGGTCCCTATGAGTCAGAAACCAACTTGATGGCACCTAACAACAAGAACTTAGGTAGCAGAACACTGTTGAACTATGTGACTAATAGGCAAACAGCCTTTGTAATCAATGTGTAGCAAATGATCTTCATGGTATACCCAAGCCAGAAAGAAATGGTGAAATAGTGTTCATTTTTATATGATAAAGAGAAAAGTGAAATATACTTTTTTATGATTTCTACCTGATATACTTAACTGGTGACATCTGAGCCTAACAGACCCAAATGAAGTATTTACCTTTGCCTTGTACACACTAATTCTGTGCATGAGCTCATCTCTTCATTGTTGTTATGTGCCAAGTTGGTGTCCAACTCATAGCAACCCTATGTACAACAGAAGAAACACTATCATTGTGCTTCTCTGCTATTCATAGAGTTTTCAATAGCTGATAGTTTTTTGGGAGTGGGTTTCCAGGTCCTTCTCCCAATCTTAAGGTACCTCGTGGTCCAAGGCGGTTTCCCATTCAAGTACTAAGCAGGCCCAACCCTGCTTAGCTTCCGCGCTCTGATAGATCAGATGCCACAGTGCTATGGCTGCAGGTCATCTCTTCATTATTTTTCTAAAATTAGGCCTATTGGCCTATTTGTCGAGTAGTTGTGTGCGTGATTTTAATTCACTAGGTGTTATGAAATACAAGCAGTTCAGGTCTCTGAGACCTGACATAATTAGCTATGTTAGTTTTTTTAATACCATTCCTTTATTTTGTGCAATATTATAATTCTTACAGTAATAAACATTTTAAAACTAGCATCTAAATGATTTCCTAAATCTATGAAGCCTGATGATCCTCGATTTCTAGAGTTTGCACAAGTTTTGAATGAGTTAGATGAAAAAGAGGACAATGCAAATGACATGGATGCTTTTGATAATGCCCAACAGTAAGTGAGTTCTTAGGATAGATGTCAATCAAGAAGTAGAAGAAAGAGCAATAAGGGAAGAACGAGTAGAAAAAGACAGAGAAAGACAAGAAGAAGAAGTAGAACATGCAGGAGAAGAAGGTAGATATGACAGCAGTAAATTCTTATAGTATGTATGAGAGTTTAGATAGAAAACCGTTACCAC
>VMDO01018576.1:0-41813 GCA_007922755.1 Pedetes capensis
GAATTGTGGTACTGGAGACGTCTATTGAATATACCATGGACTGCCAAAAGAACCAACAGATCTGTCCTAGAAGAGGTACAACCAGAGTGCTCCTTGGAAGCAAAAATGGCCAAACTGCGTCTTACATATTTCGGACATGTAGTCAGGAGAGAACAATCCCTGGAGAAGGACATCATGTTTGGAAGAGTGGCAGGTCAACACAAAAGAGGAAAACCCCCCACCAGATGGATTTACAAAGTGTCTGCAACAATGGGCTTAAACATAAATAAGATTGTTTGCCTGGCACAGAATCGGCAAGTGTTTCGATCTGCTGTACATAGGGTCGCTATGAGTCGGACTCGACTCGACGGCACCTAACAACAACAACAATATAATGAAAGGGGCTGGGATGTAGCTCAGTGGGTAGAACGCTGCACTGCAGTCTCTGAGGCCCCGAATTCAATTCCCAGCACCGCAAAAATGGGAGCAGGGCCTGGCAATCCACTCCTAAGGCAATCCTGAAGCACTCAGCCATTGAAAAACCTTATGAGGGTCACTATGAGTCGGATACCGACTTGACAGCACCTAACAACAATATAATGAAAAAAAAAAATTTTTTTTTTCTTTGCATTGCCTAGGCTCTAACCTAGACCCTTGTGTATGCTACACTGAGATACGGCTCTAGCCTTTTGAATTTTCATGTTAATATATAGATTATACTGTCATAATTTTAGGTATGGCTGTGTATCATTTTTTGAATTTTAACCACTTTCCTATTGTTGGACATCTAGATTTCCAGCCTATCCAATCTATAGGGCTGGGATTTTGCTCAGTTGGTAGAGTGCCACTCCGCACTTTCTGAGGATCCATGTTCAATCACAAGCACTGCAAACAAACAAATAAACAACACAGGAGAAGGACCTGGCAGTCCACTCCTGAAACAATCCTGAAGTAATCAAACACTGAAAACCCTATGAGCGTTGCTATGAGTCGGATCGACTCAATGGCATCTAACAACTTCCAATCTATAGTACTAAAATGACATCTTGTATATGCATGTACATGACTGTTGTCTTAAGATAAAACTTTGTTTCTATTCTCAAGGTTACACAACAGGTTTTTTGTTAAGAGATGTTTTATATTGTCATGGCTAATATTCTGATAACCTGCCTCATTTCTTCTGTGTATCAAATGATGATTCAGAGCTGTGGCTCCAGTTCTGGTGTTCTTGTCTATTTATCATAATAGAAATTACTGGGAACGGTCATGTTTATTCATTCTTGTTCCTGAAAATGTGGTGTTAGGATCTGGCAGCACTGAGTCTTAATAATGTGATTAAGTTCATTTGGTAAAATCATTCTATTCTCCCCCCCATCCCCCTGTGCTTTCCTTTTCTAGTACTAGGGGTTTGAACTCAGGGCTCTACCACTGAGCTACCCCCTCCAGCACCCCTGTCCCCCTTTTACATTTTTAGACAGTCTCATTAAGGTGTACATGGTGGCCTTTGACCTTGAACCTATGATCCCATTGACTCAGCTTCTCAAGTATTTGAGATTACGTGTATGTGCAAGGCTCATTATGTTTCTTATAGCTACACTTTATTTTCAGTTTCTAGGTTTCTTTTCTTTTCTTTTCCTTTTCTTTCCTTTCTACCTTAATTCCCCCATACCTTTCAGTAATCTCCCCCCCTCCTCTTTTGTATGTCCAAAGAAGGCCTCTCTTTGTCTTAGCTCCCATTCTTAGGGCTAAGAGGCCTTTGGCCCCTGTTCACTATTATGCAAGCATTTGTGATTTTCACATGGAGTGTGGGAGATGAGGACTGTTTTCAGCCCTTTCCTACCTTAAACAAAGACAGTTGGTGGGAGGATATTGTTGTGAGGCCAGCGAAAAAGTAGAGAACCTCTTGTCCGTAGATGAATTGTTGTTAGGTGCCCGTCAAGTCGTCTGATTCATAGCGACCCTTATAGTGTTTTCAATGGCTGATTGTTCTGGGATTGCCTCGGGAGTGGGTTGCCATGTCCTTCTCCCGTTTTTTGTGGTGCTGGGAATCAAACTCGGGACCTCAGAGACTGCAGGGTGGCGCTCTACCAACTAAGCTAAATCCCAGCTCAAAAGATGAATTGTTAGTTGTTGTTGTTAGGTGCTGTGGAGTCGGTATCCGACTCATAGCGACCCTCATAGGGTTTTCAATGGCTGAGTGCTTCGGGATTGCCTTAGGAGTGGATTGCCAGGCCCTTCTCCCATTTTTGCTGTGCTGGGAATTGAACTCAGGGCCTCAGAGACTGCAGCTCAGCACTCTACCCACTGAGCTAAATCCCAGCCCAAAAAGATGAATTAGGACTTGTCAAATTGAAGAAATTGTGTCTAGCAGTATCTCCCTTTTCCCCAAAAGCTCTGTAAGTAGTTCTTGAAGCTTAAACGTGATTTGTGTTTCAATCAGTGGTATATTTTGTGTTTGTGTACAAGCAGGCTATGAGAACAGGATGGAACCAGTCACCATCTCAGGAGGCGTCATCCAGTTCTGTCCCTGTTTTTCTGGCTTTCTGGGTAATGTACATCTTTTTATTTGTGGGCTTTGTTGTTGCTGTGATATGGATGAATCCTAGGCCTTGTTCACACTAGGCTAGTGCTCTACTCTTGAGCCCCACCTACAGTTTCTTTATTTGTACATCTGCATTCCTTTGTCTTTTGAAGACTGCGTTCTGACTGTTATCCATTGGGAAAAATTCTTTAGGAAGTGCCAGACACCTCTCTTGAAAACCGGTGTGAGGTTGAGTGTATGAGGTCATAGCCTTCACCCTCTCTAAGGTACACACACCTCTCTTTGACCTTGTTGGAAATACTCCTTTTGCAGTTTTAGATCTTCCTATAGTCATGTGTGAGGCTGGTTTTAGATGAAGATTGTCTATGATGGGCTATGGACTTCATTTAAAGCAAGCAGAGTGAGAAAATTACTCTTGTAAGAAGCAAAGAAAGCAGGTTTATAGTTCTGACCTTGGAAACTAGAATGTGGAGGGAAAAGGACAAGTTGTTTTCAAGATTACAACTTAGTCCTTTGAAAGATTTGTTTCCAGGCAAATACTTTTTCAGATCTAGAGTTAGTCTGTTTTTGGTGATTGTTAAGCATGTCCTCTAGGTACTGCTCTCCTTAGCTGTTGCTCAGTTTGCTTTCTCCTTGAACATTGTTCAGACCTGTGGGTTTGAGCTGCAGTAAAAACAAAATGTTTGGTATCAGAACCATCTTTGGTGCAAGACTTTGTGTCTACTCTTAGGTTTGGTATTCAGTTTGATGTTTTGATCACTCTCTCCAAACTATTCAGTAAGTTAGACTTGTGGTCTAGAGCCAGTCCAGATTTCACTTGTATTTGAAAGGAGGATTATCAATCACTGTAGATTCCAAGGTGTACAGATACTCTCAGAGATGCTAAAGTTTTGAAGTGTGTTGCAAGTGTTTTGTTATTTTTTGAATTCTTTAAACTGGCAAAGGATACACCTAAAGAATTAATTTGAAGCTGGGCTTGGTGGCACATGCCTGTAATCTCAGTGACTCAGGAGGCAGAGGCAGGAGGATTCCAAGTTGGAGACCAGAGGCAGTCTGGATAATTTAATAAGATCCTGTCTCGTAAAAAAATGGGCTGGGGGTGCAGCTCAGTGGTACAGCATTTGGAAAGCATACAAGCGCGAGACTCTGGGTTCAACCCTTAGTACCACAAAAACAAACAAACAAACAAAACCTAATTACCTAATTTGAGCAGATGCTAGGTTAGTCTTGCAATATCTTTTAGTCATTTTCCCATGTTCTTCAGGATAGGACAAAAGTTGTTGGGATGAAGAGTTAGAGTTTGAGTGGATGGGAGTGGATAATAAGTAGTACTCCCCAGGGAATGTGTATTAGTTTACCTTTCATCTTTATTAATGATGTTCCAGTGATTCTTTCTTTCATGTTTTTTTTTTTTTTTTTTTTTTTTTTTTTTTTTTTTTTTTTTTTTGTGGTGCTAGGTATCTAACCACAAGCCTTGCATATGCTGAGGATGCACTGCACCACTGAGTTACATTTCCAACCCTCAATGATTAATGTTTATTTTGGGTGTGTGTATGTATGGTAAGGGATTTGAACCCAGTGTTCACACATGCTTTGCAACTACTCTACCATTAAGCTGCACCCTCAGCTTTTTTTTTTTTTTTTTGAGATCACGTCTAAGTTATGCAGGCTGCTGATGGCCTGGAACTTGCAGTCTTCCTATGTCTGCCTTCTAAGTGACTGAGATTATAGGCATGAACCACCACACCCAGACTCAATGATTAATTTCTAAGGTGTAGTTTGTAAAGTTCTAATTGTCTGTATGTTGTTGTTTTAATGTTTTTCTGTGCCCTTGAGTTGGATCTGACTCATAGCAACCCTATGTACAGTAGAATGAAACACTCCCTGACACTGTGCCATGCCTAACACTATGTCAGTGCGTCTTTGCTATTCATGGGATTTTTCATGGCTGATTGTTTCAGGATTGGGCTGCCAGGTCCTTTTCCCATTTTTGTGGTGCTGGGGATCGAACCCAGGGCCTCAGAGAGTGCAGAACAGCACTCTACCAACTGAGCTAAACCCTAGCCCCAAATGCCTGTATAGACAGTATTAAAGTGTTTTTCATTTCATTGTCTAATATTTGGAGTATAAGGAATATAAGTAGGACAAGTGGTTGATTAATTCACTTAGAATCCATTTGTATTGATGCCAATAGAGCGTAACACTGGGCACTTATAAGTGAGCATTTTTTTCCTTTTTATTTTTGGACTTTGCTTATTAACAAATACTTAGCATTTAGTTACTGACTTTTCTATCATTTACCCCCTTCTTGATTCAACTTTCTGCTTTGCCCTTTTGACTGATGATGTTAGATGCCATCGAGTCGGTGTCTTACTCAACATACAAATAGGCAAAACACTTGTCAGTACTTCTCTGCTATTCAGAAGGTTTTCAGTGGCAGATTGATTTTTGGGAGTGGGTTGCTGGGTCCTTCTACCAAGCCTACAGTATCTGGTGTTCTCAGGTGGTCTCCCATCAAAGTACTAACCAGGCCTGACTCTGCATAGCTTTCAAGATTTGATGGAATCAGATGTCACAGTGCTACAGCTACAGGTACCCTTTTGACTAGTATTTTCAAAATATTGCTGATGTATCACTATGTACTGAGGTTATCATTTTGTACTGTGTGAAATATCTCCCCCTCGTGTCTGTCAGCTTATGCTATGAGGGACTTGCATGTTGCTGGAATGCTGAATACTATGCCACCAGTATTTCAGATACCAGCAGGGCCATCCATGGTACACAGATTTCTGTTGAGCTTCCAGACTAAGACAGACTAGGGAGAAGGACTCAGTAGCTCACTCTCAAAACAGTTAATCATTGAAAACCCTATGAATAGCAGAGAAGCACTGTCAAATATAGTGCCATGAGAATAAGCCCCCAGGTTGCAAGACATTAAAAAGATGAATGGGGAAGTATTGCCTCAAAGTAGTGTCAACCTTAATGATGAGAATGGAGTGAAGCACCTGGGATCTCCTTTTGTTGATGTGGTGTGACTCAGAATAAGAAACACAGGTACCACAACAGTGGTAATATAAAGAGATTGTGGGAATGGCACAGGGTTGGATAGTGTTTCGTTCTATTGTACATAGGGTTGCTATAAGTCATACCCAACTCAGTGGCACCCAACAACATGAAATATCTGAGGCTGTAGTTGAAACGGTATAATTTAGTGGCCAGATGTATCTGAACTCTTGGACAAATGCAATTTATAATACTTTTTTTTTTTCCTTTATGGTACTGAGTGTTGAACCTAGGGCTTCCCGCTTGCATGCCTTATAAGTGCCGTACCACTGAGCTGCACCTCAGCTTTTTTTTTTTTTTTTTTTTTTTTTTTTTTTTTTTTTTTTTTTTTTTTTTTTTCAACTTTTTGAGACAGGGTCTTGCTAAATTAGGCAGACTGCGTCTGGTCTCTAACTCTCAGTCCTCCTGCCTCTGCCTCTGGAGTTGCTGGGATTACAGGCAAGTTGCTGGGATTACAGGCATGCACCACTGTGCTGGGCTGATTTATAATACCTCTAAGTTAAGCAAAAATCTGAAAATCCCAACATTTTGTATTCAGTAAGTATTGATAGTGTGGCATCTTTATGCTAGGTATACATTGTTATTGTTGTTGTTGTTGTTGTTGTTGTTAGGTGCCATTGAGTCGGTATCCGACTCATAGCAACTCATAGGGTTTTCAATGGCTGAGTGCTTCGGGATTGCCTTGGGAGTGGATTGCCAGGCCCTTCTCCCATTTTTGCGGTGCTGGGAATTGAACTTGGGGCCTCAGAGACTGCAGTGCAGCGCTCTACCCACTGAGCTAAATCCCAGCCCCAGGTATACATAGGTATGTATTTATTGTGATATGTTTTTGTTGATAGGTTGGTAGAGTGCATACATGAAGAAATGATGGTGCATCTTTTTTTCCCTTTTTCTTAATTAGCATGTGAAGACCAAAAGGACCAGACAGACCAAAGGAAAGATCATGTTAATTAAGCTAAGCATTGTGAACCATGAGGTTATTAGAGCTACTTACAAGGATTGGGTGACATACTGACAGCATTTACATACGGCTCCACCAAGGGGGGGCCTCAGTATTAAATTTACTCATTTGAGAAGAAATCTTGGTAGAAGATTGAGACCCTGTCTCAAAAAGATTTAAAAAAAAAAAGGGCTGGGGGTGCGACTCAGTGGTACAAGCACTTGCAAAGCACGAAGCCCTGGGTTGAACACCCAGTGTGTGGGGGATAACTTTATTGAGGGATAGTTTTTATACAGTGAAGTACACAGAGTTAAGTGTTTAGTTGAGATTCAGCAACTGCATACCTGTGTGTAATTCCCACCCCAAACAATATACAGACAATTATTGTTTCCCTGGAGCCCTTGCTCAATCCCTGCACATTCACTTCTGCTCCACCACATATAACTCTGCCCCAGGTCTGATTTCTGTCACCACAGATTAGGTTTTTCTGTCCTAGAAAGTCAATGGAACCACACCATTTGTATTCTCCTATTTCCTTCCCAGCCTCCGATAATGTGTGGAATATACATTTATCTCATCTTAACAATTGTGCTCCTTCTGCCTGTGTATCACTATCCTGTGTCACTGCACAGGGATTGATTTTAGTTCTGTTGAGTTATGTATGTCTTTGGCCTTAACTGTAATAGCTCCACATGTCCACATATGGAAGGACGTGGTCTTTGGCTACCTTGCTAAGAATGTTTCTGGCTCTTCACTTAATGTCAAACAACTAACTCCCTTTCCCTAGGGGCATTTCACATATGCTTCTGTAATAAGTTCCTTTTTTGTTTGTTCATTTGGTTTTGAGTCAGTGTCTTGCTGTGTGGCCCAGTCTGGTGGTGACCTCACACTCCTCCTGCCTCACCCTTCCAAGTGCTGGGATTACAGGTGTACACCGCCATTCCTGGCTGAATTGTTCTTCCTTTTCAATTCATTTGCTTATTTTGGGGATTGCATTTTTCTTGATAGTTGGACAATTATATGTTGGGTGAAAGTAACTACAATCTCTAGTCATGTGGTGGCAGGATGTGGGTGAGGGGAGGAGTGGTCTGCTCTGTCACCTCACTTCTTCAAGGACTTTAAGAAGAGTCATTGGTCTATTAGTTTGTTCAGCTTTTTTTGTTGTTTGGTCAGATTCCTGACTTCTAAGCTCCTTTCACACCTAACCGGAAACCCATGTATCAGGGTTTTAAAACTTCACTGTGCATTCCCTTCTCCACCTTAATATTTTCCATCATTCTGCTTTTTTCCCCCCCTCACCCTGTGTCTTGAGATTTTTCATGGTGAGCCCTTGGAAATATTGTCATAGTATAATGTGTTACCAGAATATTACAAAAGGATAAGATGAACTTTAAGAAGACATTTGTGAACTTCCAATTGGATTGTATCAGTTGTATTTTTATGTCAGCCCAGAGTAAGGACTGGAGCTTTGATTACTTTTAAAGTGATGTACTAACTATATACACTAAGGAATATGTATCTGGTGATTGTACTGCACTAGGTATTTTGCCAGACAAGCAAGGAATCAAAGATAATATGTGGTCCTTGCGTTGCAAACTGGCATAATCTAGTGGCTAAATTTTCTACTCAGGGCTTTGTATCTTGAAGCTTGGCTTTGATGTTACGTGCTTAATTTTTGATAAAAAGCTAATGTCTTCTGGGTCCCCTCCATTCTAGTTTGTTTTTTTGTTAGTAAATGTATTTGGAAAGATCAGTGTGATTGCTTCTGTTTTCAGAGTCCAATTGCAGCGTGGTATGGTATTTGTTATTTTTAGGTGCTGTCGAGTCTGACGCATAGCGACCCTATGTACAGTGGAATGAAACACTCCCCGATTCTGTGCCAGGCACACGATCTTATTTATATTTAATGCTGCTGTTGCAGACACTGTGTCAATCCATCTGCTGGAGGGTTTTCCTTTTTTTCGCTGACCTGCCACTCTCCCAAACATGCTGTCTTTCTCCAGAGATTGGTCTCTCCTGAATACATCTCCAAAATAAGTAAGACACAATCTAGCCATCCTTGCTTCCAAGGAGCACTCTGGTTGCACTACTTGTAGGACAGATCTCTTGGTTCTTTTCGCAGTCCATGGTATCTTCAATAGTCGTCTCCAGCACCATAATTCAAAAGCATCAATTCTTTTCCTGTCTCTCTTGTTCAATGCCCAGCTCTCACAACCATATGATGCGACTGAAAATACCATGGCATGAGTCAGATGCACTTTCGTCTTCAGTGTGACATCTTTACTTTTCAATACTCTAAAGAGATCTTTTGCCACAGCTTTTCCTAAAAGCAGTGTGTCTTTTGATTTCCTTTTTTTTTTCCCCCAGTACTTGGGGTTGAACCCAGGGCCTCACACTTGCATGCTTTGCAAGTGCTGGACTGAGCTGCACCCCCAGCCCATTTTTTTAATTTTTTGAGACAGGGTCTTGCTAAATTACACAGACTACCTCTGGTCTCGAGCTTACGATCCTCCTGCCTCCACCTCCCAAACTGCTGGGATTACAGGCATACACCACCATACCCAGCTTGTGTCTTTTGATTTCTTGGTTGCTGCTTCCACAGGTGTTGATTATAGAGCCAAGCAAAGCAAAATCATGGACAACCTCAATTTTTTCTCCATTTATTGTGAAGTTGCATACTGACCCAGTTGTAAGGATTTTTGTTTTGTTGATGTTGAGACATAATTCATATTGAAGGCTGTGTTCTTTGATCTTCATCAGTAAATGTTTCAAATCCTCTTGTCAGCAAGCAGAGGTGTGTCATCTGCATAATGCAGGTTGTTAATGAGTCTTCTTCCAATCCTTATGCCACTTCTTCCTCATAAAGTCCAGCTTCTCAGATTATTTGCTCAGCATATATATTGAAGAGATATGGTGAAAGTTACAGCCCTGATGTACGCCTTTCTCAACTTTAAATGAGGCAGGGTTTCCTTGTTCTATTCGAACAACTGCCTCCTGGTTCATGTACAGATTCCTCCTGAGTACAATTAGGTGCTCTGGTATTCCCATTTTCTGAAGTGTTAATCATAATTTGTTACGATCCACACAGTCATGCCTTTGCATAGCCAATAAAACATAGTTGGACATCTTTCTGATATTCTCTGCTTTCGGCTAATATCCACCTGATATCAGCAATGATGTCTTTGGTTCCCCACTTTTCTTTTGAAACCGGCTTGATTTTCTGGCAATTTCCTGTCTATCTACTGCTGCAGTTGCTTTTGAATGATCTTTTGTAAAATTTTGCTTGTGAGTGATGTTAATGATATTGTCCAATAGTTTCCACATTCAGTTGGATCCCCTTTATTGGAAATAGGTACAAATATGGATCTCTTCCAGTCAGTTGGCTAGGTACCTGTTTTCCAAATCTCTTTGCATAAACATGTTAACACCTCCAGTGTTGCATTTGTTTGTTGAAAGCATCTTTATTGGTATCCCATCAATTCATGGAGCCTTGTGTTTCACCAGTTCTTTCAAGGCAGTTTCCACTTTGTCCTTCAATACCATTGGTTCCTCTTCATATGCAACCTCTTGAAATGGTCATCTACCAATTCTTTTTTGTATATTGACTCTGTGTATTCCTTCCATCTCCTTTTGATGTTTCCTGCATCATTTAAATTTTCCCCGTAGAATCTTTCACCACTGCCACTCGAGGCTTGAATTTTTTCTTTACTTCCTTAAGCTTGAGAAATACAGAGTGTGTTCTTCCCTTTGGGTTTTCTGCTTCCACTTCTTTGCACATGTCATTATAATATTTGTTTTTGTCTTCTTGAGCTGCCTTTTGAAATCTTCTGTTTAGTTCCTTAGCTTCATCATGTCTTCCTTTTACTTTAGCTGCTCAGTGTTCAAGGGCAAGTTCCAGTGTCTGATTTGACATGTAATTTGGTCTTTTCTTTTTTTTCCTGTCCTTTCAATAACCTTTTGCTTTTTTCGTGAATGATATCTCTGATGTCATGCCACACTTTGTGTGGTCTCCTATCATTTGTGTCTAATGCATTAAACCTGTTCTTGAGGTGGTCTCTGAAGTCAGATGGGATATACTCAAGGTCATACCTTGTCTCTTGTACACTTGTTCTAATTTTCTTCAGTTTCATTTTGAATTTGCATATGAACAGGTGGTGGTCTGATCCCTAATCAGTACCTGGTCATATTTTGACTTTTCATATTGAGCTTTTCCATCGTCTCTTTCCACATATGTAGTCATTTTGGTTCCTGTATGTACCTTCTGGTGAAGTCCATGTGTATAGTCACCATTTATGTTAGTGAAAAAATGTATTTGCAATAAAAAGGTCATTGGTCTCACAAAATTTTGTCATGCGATCTCCAACATTGTTTCTTTCACCAAGGCCATATTTTCCAAATACTGAGTCTTCTTGTTTCCAGTCTTTGCATTCAAGTCACCAGTAATTATCGGTATGTCCTGGGCATGTTTGATTTTTTTTAGATTGTAGTCTTCCCTTTCTTCATTTGTGGCCTTAGTAGTGGGTGCATAAATTTGAATAGTAGTCATATTAACTGGCCTTCCTTGTATGTGTATGGATATTATTCTATCACTGACAGCATTTTATTTCAGGACAGATCTTGAGATGTGTTTTTTAATGATGAACACAACTGTATTTATCTTTAGTTTGTCATTCCCAGCTTAGTAGACCATATGATTATCTGACTCAAAATGGCCCATACTGGTGCATTTTAGCTCACAAGTGCCAAGAATGTCAATTTATGTGCTCCATTTCTCTTTTAATGATTTCTAATTTTCCTAGATTCATACTACGTACATTTCATGTTCCACTTATTAATGGATGTTTACAGTTGTTTCTCCTCATTTGGAGTCACGCCACATCAGCTAATGGAGGTCCCTGGGGCTTTATTCCATTTCCATTTCCATCATCAAGGTAGACTCTACTTTGAGGAGGCAACTCTTGCCCTGTAGTCTTTTGAGTGCTTTCCATGGGGGGCGGGGGTGGGCCTCATTTTCCGGCACTACATCTGACAGTGTTTCTTTGCTGTTCATAGGGTTTTTAATGGCTAGTTGTTTCAGGAATGGTTCACCAGTGCCTACTCCCTAGTGTGTCGTAGTCTGGAAGCTCAGCTGCAACCTTTCCACCATGGGTGACCCTGCTGGTATCTGAGATACCAGTGGCATAGCTTTCAGCTTGCTACACAAGTCCCCACAGTGCAGCAAACTGACAGACGTGGAGGCGGGTATGGTATTTAGAGAGTATAAATTACCTTTAGTTTCTTTCTTTTTTTTTTTTTACTGGACATTTTTAATGTACACCTTAATGTGATTCATTCTGACATGCTTTTCATTGTGGCATTTACATATATGCATTTTAATGTACATTATTCATATAGGTTCCCCCTTACCCTCTTGTATGCCTCCCCCCCCCACCCTCCCCAACTAAGTCTTCTCTATCATTTACTAGGTAATAATTTTCTATATGTACTTGAGTCCCAGTTCTGTTTAAGATAAAAATTTTTCCTGTAGTGAACTTTGCTGTTATCTTGTCAGAACAATTGCATGCATTTTCTGGACCATTTATATTGACACCATTCTTAGCTTTTTTTTTTTCCCATTTTATTTTGATCCTACCTTTGAATAGGATGTTTCCTCCTTATAATTTTGATTCAACTCTCTCATATGAGTGAGAACATGTGGTGTTTTTCTTTCTGAGCTCGTGTTCGTTCACTCAAAATAATTTTCTCTAATTCCATCCATTTTGCTTCACATGACCTTATTTCATTTTTCTTGATTGCTGAGTGGTAGTCCATCGTGTATACGTACCATAGTTTTTTTATCCATTCTTCTGTTGAAGGGCACTTTGGTTGATTCCACATCCTTGCTATTGTGAAAAGTGCAGCATTGAACATGGAGATACAGGTGTCTCGGTGGTATGATGACCCATCTTCCTTTGGGTAAATTCCCAGTAGTGTTATAGCTGGGTCATACAGTAGATCTATTTTCAGTTTTTTAAGACATCCCCATATTGATTTCCACAGTGGCTGGACCAATTTACAGCTCCACCAACAACGTAAAAGTGTTCCTTTTTCACCACAACCTCGCCAGCATTTGTTGTTATTTGTTGTATTGATCTTGGACATTCATACTGGTGTAAGGTGAAATCTCAGAGTTGTTTTAATTTGCATTTCCCTAATGGCTAGGGCTACTGAGCATTTTTTCATGTGTTTCATGGCTTTATGGACCTCTTCATTTGAGAACTGTCTACTCAGTTCCTTTGCCCGTTTGTGTATTGGGTTGTTTTTTTGGGAGTTTTTTTCTTGTTCTTTATAAATTCTAATAATTAGACCTTTATCTGATGTATACAATGCGAAGATTTTTTCCCATTCCGTGGGGGTTTCCTTGACTCTGTTGATTGTTTCTTTTGCTGTGCAGAAGCTTTTTAATTTCATGTGATCCCATTTATCTATTCTTGTTGCAATTTCTTGAGCAATTGGAGTCCTATTAAGGAAATACTTTCCTATGCCTATATGATGGAGTGTATTGCTTATCTTGCCTTGTATAAGTTTTAAAGTTTCTGGTTTTATGTTGAGATCTTTTATCCATTTTTAGTTAACTCTTGTGTATATTGAGAAATGCGGGTCAGCTTTCATTTTTCTGCATGTGGATGACCATGATTCCCAGCACCATTTGTTGAAAAGGCTGTCCTTTTTCCAGTTTACTTGCTTTGCTCCTTAGTCGAAAATAAGGTGGCTATAGGTGTGTTGAGGTATATCTGGGTCTTCTATTCTATTTCAGATGTCTTTAATCTTGTGTATATGAGCACGAGTGAATACTTGGTTTGAGAACACACCTGTGTTCTAGAGCCACAAAGCTACCTCCTACATCATCCCTGTTTGGTCCCATTCTTCTGCTCTATAACTCTCTCTTTTAATAAATATTTGAGAGCCTGTAACACACCAGATTATAGGTACTGAGTGTGAAAGTCAAATAAGATGGAGACAATCAGCATGTGGGCTCTGATAGAATAGGTCTGTGCAGGATATGGTGGTGCACAGAACAGACATATTTAAATGAGATTTGAGATGAAGAACAACTTCCCCTGGACAGCAGAGCCTGATAAAGAGTATTGAAGAAGCAGGTGTAGGAATTAGCTTAGGCAAAGCTGATGGTGGCATAGGAGGAAAACCATTCAAGACAGTGAGAACAATATTGACCATTACTGTCTAAGGTAGGGAGAATTTGGAGAGGTAGTTGGGAGGTGGAAAGACCAGATAGGGAGTTTATCCGGTAATGAAATATGAGATGGTGATGACTCTGAACTGAAGTAGTGAGGATGGGAGTAAAGAATGGGGAGCATAAAACAGATACTAAGGAGAAAAGAAGTAAGATCTGCAGAACTCAATGAACAGTTTAAGGCAGGGTGAGGGAGAGGGTTCAGTGGCTGAGATGGGCAGGAAATCTGCTTTCAAATATATATCAAGTTCAGAGCCCAGGTACTATACTATAGTAAACTCTGAGGCATTTCATAGAATTTCAACAGTTACTAATAGCAGGCCAATCTGTGATCTCTCACCCAGGTTATTTGAAGCAAATCCCAGATGTCCTGTTCCATCCACAGAAATAAAAACAAAAAAGACCCCCACAGAGCTGGGGGTTTAGCTAACTTGTAGTATGCTGAGAGGCCCTGGGTGGAACCACAAGGGGTAGCACCACAAGGGGAAAAAAAGAGAAAATTCTTGAGTACCGTCAAATTTCACAAGTAGTCTTCCTTTTTTTTTTTTTTTTTAACAGTTTGAAGCCTCATCTAAATAAAGTCCATATGTTGCAAATAGTTGTATCTTTTAAATCTTTATTCTTCCGTAGCTTTCCTCACTTTTTTTATTAGAGAACCTAAATTTCCCTTTTTTAGGGTTTCCTAGTTTGAAGCTGCTGATCTTATCTCCAGCCAGTCATTTAATAAATTCCTTTATCCCATGTACGTCCTATAAATTGGTGGTCATGTTTGCTGGAATTCTGATTTATTTTATTAGAGGAAGGTACATTGTCCATAGATGATGTGGGAAATAATAGGCATAATGTCCCTTGTCTCCCTGAGGTGTTAGCAGCCACTGATGATCATTGTTCTGGTTTATTACTTGTCTAGGGGTTATGTACTCATGATATTTTAGTTGTCATTACTTTAAAGTTAGCTGGAAAAAGCTCAGTGCTATGGTCCATGCCTGTAATTCCAGTGACTCAGGAGGCTGAGGCAGGAGGGTCATGAGTTTGAGGCCAGAAGTAGCTTACACATCCTGGTGAGACCCTGTCTCAAAACAAAAAAGGGACTAGGGGTGCAGCTCAGTGGTAGAGCACTTGCCTAGCATACTTGAGGCCCTGGATTCAATCCCCAGAGCTACTCGCAAAAAAAACCCAGCTGGAATACCTTTTTAAGTAGAAACCTCTGCTGGATATTGTGTCATGCCTGGAATCTCAGCTATTTGAGAGAGGCTGAGGCAGAAGAATAACTTGAACTCAAGAATTTGATGCCGGCCTGGGCAACAAAATGAGACCTACCAGGATGCACCACCTGGTACTAATTGAAAAAACATCTCTAAAAATGTTTTTTCA
This sequence comes from Pedetes capensis, assembly GCA_007922755.1. Classification (NCBI taxonomy): domain Eukaryota; kingdom Metazoa; phylum Chordata; class Mammalia; order Rodentia; family Pedetidae; genus Pedetes; species Pedetes capensis. Next base: position 15,133 of record VMDO01018576.1, read on the forward strand.
ATTAACAAAATATAGGGAAACTTCTCCCTTTTGAACATATGATTATCCTGAGGTGCAGTTTGTATAAGGAAAGCAAGATAAATGTATGATTAATTACTTCTTTATCAGTTTTTGAAATACTAAATTTGTTCGCTAGGGAAGAATGGTGCTTGAAGTGGAGATGTCCAGTAGGTGTGTGTGGAAAGAAGGCAAAGTCATACGAGAATGATCAGGGAATAGACATGGTAGGGACATGTGTTGTAAGAGATAAATATTGCTGGGCGTGGTGGTGCATCCTGGTAGGCCCAGCACTCTGGAGGCTGAGGCAGAAGGATCTGAGGCCAGCCTGGGTGACACAATGAGACCCTGTCTCCAAAAACAAAACAAAACAAACAAAACTAGAGGTAAATGTTTGGAATTACCACAGGGAGAAAGGAGAGGGACTGTGGTGTGTTGGTTGATAAGGAAGACAGTTTACAGTGGTTACCTGTGCACATGTGTGAGTCTGTTGTCTTTCATTGTTGTTTTGTAGTGCTCAGAGAACTGTATAGGAAAATAAAAATGCAGTAATTGTTCATCATGGTTGGGGTTTTGCATGGAGATGTGAAAGAGGGGTTGGAGGAGAGTCTAGAATAATAGAGACAGTGACTAAAGTGATTGATCCTGGTGGCAGGGAGCTGCTCTAGGATGTGTAAGGAGTGAAATGCCCAGTTACTGGTAAAAAGATAGATGCTCAGTAAACGCACGGTAGAGTCAGTGGATGAGCAGAACCTTTGGATTGGCAGAAAACACAGCATTAGGAGGATCAGAATTCCCAGTGCAGGCAGAGTAGGTATTTTGGATGTGAGTGAAAGGTGATGCATTAGAATAAAGGAAAAGAGGTGAGAATTTGACCATGGGCCATGCTAAGATCACGCAAGGCAGCTCTCTCTGGATTATGGGGCAATAGGGCTGCTGCAGTTTGGTAGACCAGATTTAGGGTAAAGAGGAACTAAACTTACCAGATGTGGTAGTAGTTCCTGTAATCCCAGCATTCAGTAGACCGAGACAGGAGGATGGAGAGTTTAGGTCAGCCTGGGCTACATAGCCAGACCTCTTCTCAAAGTATCTGTACAGTATGGGATAGCTGGTAGGTGAGCATTTTTGGAAGGCTGCTGACTAACAGGGAAGAGGCAGAGTAGAGCTGTAAGTCTTGAAGGATTTTTTCATGGATGGTTAGTGAGTGGCAGTAAACCAGAGCATGGCCAGTGGAAGAATCAGCCAGCACTTTTGCAATATTTAGGAAGAGGTCTTCTTCCTAGGAGATAGTTTTTTTCATGGCAAGAATGGAGAATAGAGGTGCAAAGAGGTTAAATCAGCTCAGCTTCCCTCCCACCAGGCGTGTATGTGAGGGTGCATTTCCTATATGGGACACTCAGTGGCATAACTTTATATACCACAGGACAGATGATCATTTTTCTTTTTATTAGATTTATGGTCACAGTGAACCTTGGTCTGCATCATTCCGTATTCAGTGATACTTGGCTATAGGAATACTGCTGTTTCTTGCTCTTTTATCTACATAATGTCTTGCATGTTGTCAGGTGATGTCAACTTGGGTCTGACTCATAGCAACCCTCATAGGGACCCTCAGAGTTATCAGTGACTGTTTCAGGAGCGGACTGCCAGGTCCTTTTCCCATTTTTGTAGTGCTGTGGATCGAACCCAGGGCTTCAGAGAGCGCAGAGCACTCTACCAGCAGAGCTAAACCCTAGCCCAATGTCTTGCATTGTTGTTGTTGTTAGGTGCTGTCGAGTCGTGTCTGACTCATAGCGACCCTCATAGGATTTTCAATGGCTGATTGCTTTGGAATTGGCTTGGGAGTGGATTGCCTCGTTCTCCCATTTTTGTGGTGCTGGGAATTGAACTTGGGACCTCAGAGACTGCAGAGCGGCGCTCTACCAACTGAGCTAAATCCCAGCCCTCGGTTGGGCCTATTAAGAGGGTCAGCCTTCTCAATATTGTCTTATACGATAAATATACATAATATATGCTCACATTTTTGGTTTGTTTTGTGGTGCTAGGTATTGAACCCAGGGCCTCCTATATGCTAGGGAAGCGGACTTTCCTACTGAGTTACATCCCTGGCCTCTGTGTGCTCACAGTGAACGAATGTTCCTGAGAGTTGAGCATGGTGATGCACTCCTGCTATCCCAGCACTGTGGAGGTGGAGGCAGAGGCAGGAGGCTCTTGAGTTCAAGGCCAGCATGGGCTACATAGCAAGTTCTAGGTCAGCCTTGGCCACATAGTAAACTGCTGTCTTCAAAAGTCATCCCCCGCCCTTCTCCCCCCCCCCACCCCCCCAGTTCCTGAGAAACATTGGGAATGTGTCTCTATAAAAGTGCCCAGCCTTTCTGCACTTGATCCCTCCTCTGTTCCCACATGTCCTTTACCCATCCTTCCATCCTGGCATGTTAATCCCATGCCTGATTTTTCACCATGGTCCATCAGCCAATTCATCCTCCATCAGCCCCTCAACTTCATCACACTCAATTATCTCTGACCTGCTCCCTCCTCTACCCACAGCACACACCCCAGTCCTCCTCCTCCTCAGGCTGTGACGGCCTTTCCTCTCCTGTCAGATCTCAAGGCTGCTCCTTCAGATTTTCATACTGGGGAAAACTGTGCCATCCCAAGCCTAAATAGTACTTTGTGTATCTTGACTTCTCAACATTGAACCAAATATCATGGAAAATAACCAGTGTGGCCAGGTTCTGGGTTGTTAAGGCAGGAGGATCACAGATTCTAGGCCAGAGGTAGCCTGCGTAACCTAGACCCTGTATCAAAATAAAAAATGAAAGGTCATAGGGGTACAGATCTTAGTGGTACAGCGTTTGCCTAGCATGCCCGAGTCCCTGCATTCAGCCCCTTAATACTAAAAAGAATGGGGGGAAAAATCAGTGGGGAGAAGGGAAATTTGTATCATCCCTGTGCATTAGAGTCTTTGGCAGTGTTTAAAAACAGCTCACAGCTAGGCACTCAAGTGACTCTGGAAACAATGACTTTGGCTACATAAATCATAATAGTCAAGCTCTGCCTGGTATTTATGTACTTAATTATTTAGCCCAATTACAGTATTACACGCTGTTAAATATATGCCACATTATCTTAGTTTTATTAGACCATAACAGTAACCTGTTTGTAAATTCTGTTTTCATAATTTGTTGCCCATACTGTGTAAAGTGCCCACAACTTAGAGAGAATCCCAGTGATCCTAACAGTATTGATGATTGAGTATCGATCATTACTCTGATCATCCATACACATTTTACTAGCTTGCTGAATGCTGCATCTCTTTTTAATGAAGGTAGGATAAAAGCAACTGAAATTTTAGTGTGGTTTTATTCAGGCACATCAGGTACCTTGTTTCATTTAGCTCTTAACAATTGTGGTGTGTATTGGATTGTTATTTCTTTCACAGACCGGGAAACTGAAGCTTAGATTAACTTATTGAACTCATTTCTTATGGTCTTGGATATTTGGGTTTGAGCTATTTCAAATGAAGACAATGGTACTTATGTTTCAAGACTGTTGAAGTTTACCAATAGTGTATAATGTGAAGTGTCAGCCATAGTGCCTGATCCAGAAATTATTTGTATAGACCTGTGGCCCATTCTCAGTAAATTTATGGTCTAGCACACCCTCCAAAACATCCTATCTTTTGCTTGAACAACTTCATCTCTAGAGGTAATCTATTCCATTTGGAGTCACAACATAAACTTATTGTACAGAGATTGTGAGCAAGTAGCATCAGTACTTTGCTTTTTATGCTACTACTTGACCTAAACTCAGAAGTTAAAATGTGAGCATAAACTATATTTACATTTTGAATGGTGCCATTGAAACATTACTTAAGATGGGTGGGGGAAACAAACTAAAAATATTAATTCTTGTTGGTGCTTGTAACATTGATTACATTTTATGGTATCTCTTACAGATTTTATAGATTTTTTTTGAGGGAGTAACATTTTAGTGAGATACAAACTGTAGTTTACTCATTTAAAGCGCACAGTTCAGTTGTTTTAGTGTATTTGAAATGTGTAGCCATCACCAAAACCAACTTTAGGACATTTTCATAAAAGAAACCCCAAACACTGTAGCACTCAACACTCCACTTAGCCTCCTCTCCCCCATCTTCTGGAAACCCCTAATCAATATTCAGTCTATATAGAGTTGCCTGCTGAATATTTTCTGTATGTGAAGTTGTGTAAAATACGCTCTTTTTCGACTGCCTTCCTCACTTAACAGAATGTTTTGAAGGTTCTTCCTTGTCTTAGCAGGCATTAGTACTTCACACTTTTATTGCCAAATACATTCCATCTGTGGATAACCCACATTTCTCTTTGTCCATTAGTCAGTGGACATTTTGAAGTTTCTCCTTTTTGGCTACTCTGCATAGTACTGTGAATATTCCTGTACAAGTTTTTTTTGTGGTCATAGGTTTTCTCTTCTCTTTTGTACGTGTACTGAAGGTACTGCCAGACTTTTGCAAAGTCACTGCATCACTTTATCATCCTAGTGGCAGTGGACGAGGATTCCAGTCTCTACACATCCTCACCAGCTCTTCTTTTAAAATCTGTCTTTTGGAATATAGTTAGAAGACTTTTTCCATTCAGCCTTGATGACAATTGGATGTTTTAGTGATGTCTGTAATTGTGCCATGCCCTACTTTGTGCTTTTCCTGGTACTTCTTGATTGTCATATGCCCTGACTTTTGGAATGAGGTTACATAGATTATGGGAAATCTGAAGGGTTAATTCTGTGAACTCATGAGTGATATCACTTATTTGTTTAAGTCAGCACATGTGTAAAGGCCTAGTACTGCTATGTCTAAAAACAACAACAAAAAACACCAAAAACCTTTAGAAACCTTTTTTTTTTTGCTGGATGTGATGGGGTGTGCATGTAATCCCAGCCTTTGGGAGGTTGAGGCAAGGAGTTCCACGCCAGTCTGAGTGAGGGAGAGACACGAAGAGAGAAGCTATTCCTTTTTTTCCCCTCTCCCTTTCTCCTTTTGTTTTCTGGGGCGGGGTGGGGTTCTGGGAATCAAACCCACGGCCTCAGGCTTGCTAAGCTCAGACATGCTCTGTCACTGAGCCACACCCCAAGCTCTAGAAACACTTGTATGTATTTGTCTCCACAGTGGCTCATCGACTTTAGAGGAATGCTGTTGTGTACACATAGTACCCAGCTTGGAGAAAGTTTGTGTGTAGAGCTTATGATGGTATTTTAAACTTTGTCAGTAAGACTTGTTGTTGTTGTTAGGTGCCATCGAGTCGGTATCCGACTCATAGCGACCCTCATAGGGTTTTCAATGGCTGACTGTTTCGGGATTGCCTTGGGAGTGGATTGCCAGGCCCTTCTCCCATTTTTGCGGTGCTGGGAATTGAACTCGGGACCTCAGAGACTGCAGCGCAGCACTCTACCCACTGAGCTAAATCCCAGCCCGTCAGTAAGACATGTCAACTCAAATTATGTGTTGGTTTGGTCAGAGAAGTTAAAATGAACTATTATAAAGCATTACAGTGATATTGTCTTTTGCCAGTGTACTGATACTGTGTATATCCCAGTACTATTGAATGGGTCCTAAAGAGACTAATACTGCCTCCCAGAGTGGTGACAGTTGATTTTTTGTACCCCTTTTAAAGGGCCATAGTACTTAAAGTGTGTCTGCATTACTGAAATTTCATGGTTTGGGAACAACCAAGGGGGATCTAAGAAGGTTCTGTAAAGGGGCAGTAATGAAAAATAGGTTGAGAAATACCTTTCTACTGCATAAGTAGATCACAAAGGTCATTTAGTGGGACCTCATTCTCTGGTGTTTAAAACAAGGCACAGAGGTGCAATAACTTATTTCCTTGACTAAATGAGTGCCTACCACGTGCCAAGAGCCCTGCTCTGCTATTTGTTAGGGGAACAGAAAATGAAAAGACCCTTTGCTTCTTCTGGCCAAAGTCTTCCAGCAAATCAGTCTTGTGGTTATTGCTTCAGCTGTGGAGATAGGGTAAAGGCAAGTGAGAGGGTAGGACAGAGGCCACCCACATGTCAGCTTGAGACAGGGAAGGATGCAGAAGGAGTCCATGTAAAACGCCATGCTGACCCAGCCATCTAGCAACTGCAATAGTTTAGGTTGTTTTCTAATAAGTAGGTTTTAGAGCTGTTAGGTTATTGGGCTGGGGTTGTGACTCAGTGGTAGAGTGTTTGCTTACCGTGCACAGGACCTAAGTTCCATCTCCACCACAAAAAGAAAAGAAAAAATTTAGAGCCAAGTGGGTAGCTCATGCCTGTAATCCCAGCACTCAAGAGGCTGAGGCAGGAGGATCGACACAAGTTTGAGGCCAGCCTGGTCTATGTTACAAGTTCCAGGACTGCCTGACAACACAGTGAGACTCTGTCTCAAAAAACCCATACATACATATGTACACATACACACACACACACACACAAACACACACACTAGGGCAGCTTGCACAATTTAGGACAGCCATGTCTCAAACATAAAAAGGGCTAGGGATACATATCAGTTCAGTGGTAAAATGCCCTGGGTTCAGTCCCTAGTCGTGTAAAAACAAAAACAAAAAAACAAAACAAAAAAACCCAAACTGTTAGTTTACTTGTATTTTGGTTTGGTTTGGTTTTGAGCTAGCATCTCAATGTATTGCCCAGGCTGACCTCAGAACTCCCAGGCTTCCTGGATGTGGAGGCACATGTCTATAATCCCAGCAACTCTGGAAGCGGAAGCAGTAGGATTGCAAGTTCAAGGCCAGAGGCAGCTGCATAATTTAGTGATACCCTGTTTCAAAGTGCAGAGTAAAAAATTGTGGGGCGTTGTTGGTCAGGGGATGTTGCTCCGGGCCCTGGAGCTAAGCCCTGCCCCTGGAGACCCTCTGACTGGTGAGGGTGCTGTCAAAGAATCATGCCACCCAGAAAGGAGACTTAATTAATGCCCATAGCTACTCTGAGAAGCCTTGAGAAAGGCAGGCTCAGAGATTTACACTCACGGTGGCTCCTTGCTTCTTGTTCTTAAGGATGACGCTCACAGCTCAAGTGCTCTTCAACAGCTCTTTATTGTGCTTCCTTGTCTGGGTCGGTGGTCGGACTGCAGCAGCAGCTGCTGCTGCTTCCCCTGTGCACCGTGCCTATATACCCTTCAGGGACCAGTCAGAGGCTGCCATGTACTAAAGGGTAATTGGATCAGGAGGGAGATGCAAATGTGGCGTTATAATGGGAACCAATCAGATGTTGTCCCTTAACTGCCCAATCAGGGGTCATACACTAATTGAGAGATGGCTAATCAGGTGTTGAGGGGTTAGAGGAGGCAGTTGGATGCCAGAGCCATCTTGGCTCACTCAACACCCCAAAGGTCCCGGATGTAGGGTAAGAGGTTACTGCCCAGGGAATGAGTCCCAGACCTCCAGTTGGGTCAGACAGGCCTTGAGGTGTGCTGCCTCTCTAGGCCGCATCCCTACAAAAAATGGGCTGGGGGTATGGTTCAGTGGATGAGTGCTTCCAAAAAGTGTGTAAGGATTCTGGTCCAACTCTTCAATACTGCAAAAATAAAATGAAATAAATAAAATACCAGCTTGCAAAGCATGCGTGAGGTCCTGGGTTCAGTGCCCTAGTACTGTAAAATAAAACAAAAGAAACTCCTGGGATCAAGCAATTCCCCCTGTCTTAGCCTCCCAAATACCTGGGAACACAGTGTGGGCCACCACGCCTGGCTTGCTTGCTTGTTTAAAATGTAGTTCCTGAAGCCTGTTTGTTGAGATTCTGATGTAGGTAGCCCAGGGATTGTGCTTTAGGATACAGTGCCATAAACAGTGGCAGTAGCACATTCTCAGGGTTAAACACCAGTTGAACTTTGCTTTGTGTACATTAACCCATTAGGTTATCATGTTCCATTCTTTTTTTGGCCACCTAGAAATAAAATCACCCAAGCCTTGGATCAGAACTCTCTCCATGCCCCTACCTAAACTGTCACTGTTTCTTACTTTCCTGACTTATTCATGTCCTCTTTTTTCTTTAGTAGTTTCTTTGGTGGTCATTTAGTTTTATATTGCTGTTGTTAGGTGCTGGCAAATCAGGTCCAACTCAGCCACCCTGTGTACAACAGAACCAACCACTCTCCAACACTGTGCCATGCCCAGCACTATGTCAGTGCTTCTCTGCTATTCATAGGGCTTTCAATGGCTGATTGCTTCAGGAGTGGGCTGTTGGGGTCCTCCTCTTGTTTTTGCGGTGCTGGGGATCAAACCCAGGGCCTCAGAGCACAGAGCAGCACTCTACCAACTGAGATAAACCCCAGCCCCACTTAGTGTGACGAGACACCTATATCCACTGCTGTTTGGAATAAAAGTATTGCAAGTTGTGCTATCTTAACTGGTCAGAGAGCATCATTAAATCCTGGGTGTTACAGGTAAAAGTGTCAAGCCAAGGGAGGTTGAAGAGGAGAGAGCCAGCATTATCTGGAACTGATGGAATGAAAAGGACCATGAATGTTTAACTTGGAAAGAACATACACTAAGCATTTTCAATTCAAGCTAATCTGTTACTCACTGCAGTTGTGCATGTCATTGTGCATGTTAGAATTTACCTGTAGAGGCTGATAGGTAACATGATGGGTAGATGGGCTTGATCTGTAGTTGGTGAACTTGAGGGGTATGTGTCCACTTTAAGAGGGAAGCCCCAGTGGAATCATGTCATGAAGAATCTAAAATCAGAATCAGATTTTCTGATTTTTTTAAGAGGAGAAAACCAGATTTCTACATAAACTATTCCAAAGATTTTTTTTTAAAAAACATCTGACAGCCAGTTAAACACAAGACAAAACTGCAACTACCGTTTTTATATTTCTGTGTGCTGTTTATGCATCAGATGAAACTTTGACTAGTTGACCCATAAATCTATTCAAAGTCTGAGATTCTGTGGTTCAGGTTGAACGGGAATTCACTTATTTATAATACACAGATTATAGCAGCAAGATTGGAAATCAAGGTGGGATTTAGAGATAAGAAAGTATATTTGAAGATCATATTTTCATTTGTGTTGTTTTGGCTTAGTTTAGTTTGGTTTTTGAAACAGTGTGTCAACTGTGTAACCCAGGCTGCTGTAGAACTAGTAGTCTTCCGGCCTCAGCATCCCCAGTTACCTGGAATATAGGTGTGTGCCACTGTGCTGGGCTGTGAGACCATACTTTTGTGAAATATTGATTAGAATTAGTTTGTTACAAAGTGAGACTCAGTGCTGTGTTGCTTTTCATATCTCAATTTAGGAAGACCCTGGCTTCTTTAGAGCTGTGGATCCTGACAGGAAGTTATTTGAGGGTTTAGCAAATGAGATTGCTCATGGAGTAGCCATTTTTGTTTAATCCAATAAAATTCTGGACAGGCCATAAACACATTTTTCCTAGAGTAGACTTAATAGATTGATCACCTTTTACCATGAAGAAAAATTAACCAACAGGAGCAGGATGCTCCAGCTCAATTCAGTTAGTGATTTTTCTCATGCTTGTCTCATCCTCTTAAAATATATATGCACTGTCTCTCTGACCACTAGTTAAGATATCTGAAGTTCTCAAATGCACTGTAATAAATTAGATCTGAGGCCATAGATGGATATTATCAGTACTCTGATGTAAATCTCCTAACTTCTTCATTATCTTGTTACACAATTTGTTGTTACTGTTAATTATGCTTAATTACGGTCAAAGGTTAATTTAGCCTGTGAATAAAGTTGTTTTGCACAGTAACACGATACGTAAGATTTTTATTACAGCAACAATATTACATATCTCTAGTTAATGAATTTAAAAATTCAAGTAACATAAGAAAGACTTGCCTACAGCTGTAGCACTGTGGCATCTGATCCCATCAGATCTCAGAAACTAAACAGGGTTGGGCCTGGTTAGTACTTGAATGGGAGACCTCCTGGGTACACCAGAGACTGTAGGGTTGGGAGAAGGACCTGGCAGCCCACTCCCAAAAATCAATCTGTCACTGAAAACCCTATGAATAGCAGAGAAGCACTGACAGTAGTGATTCGCCTGTTGTACGTATGTAGGGTCGCTATGAGTCGGATACTGACTTGATGGCACCTAACAATAACAAGAGGAGGAAAGATTTGGATCAATTAATACTTCTTTATGTGCTGATTGTTCCTGCCTTTGACATGTATTTTGGTTAACTTGCTTACTGGTCTTGCATCAGATGCTGAAATTACAGGAATGTTCCTTGTTTTAGCCCAGGTTGGCCTGGAACTCATTCTGTAGATCAAGGATGGCCTCCAACCTTGCATCGATCCTCCTGCCTCAGCCTCCTGAGTACTGGGATTATAAGCATGTGCCACCAGGCATGGCTAGGAATGTTCCTTTTGAATTAATTAACTACTCTGTGGGTAACTGATTTTGGAAAACTGTTCTTTGTACCACTGCCAGTTTTGACAACCTTTTACTGAGGTAGGTAGAGAGGCCTCCTGTGCTCAGTTATGAAATGGCTGTTCTGTGTTGTCACCAGTGCAATTCCCCAAGCAGGAAGGCCCTGTGGGACTAGTATCAATCCTCAGCAAGAAAGAGGCTGTTTAAGTAGTTGTGCATACACTCCTCAGGAAGGGAAGGGGGAAAATTGAAGTGTTGCGCCCCAGATGTGAACTCTCTGCATTTTTGTTTCAGGGCAGTTAATATTCCTTGGATTGAGTAAGTTTTGCATTCTTGTGCTTTGGGCTCTCAGTTCTGAATTAGCAGTCTTGGTGAGGGTGAAGGGAAAGGAGTTTATATTTCATGTCACCCCTGAATGAATAAAGTAACACAGGAGCATTGATCTCTGTAACTTGGACTTGAGGCTAGAGGATGGGTTATGGAAGGTGGAAGCATTCCACACAACTGCTAGGTCTCTGGTTGCACTCTGATATTAGGCTGCAGTTTTTATACTGTGGGTTTTGTGGGGTTTGCTGGTAGGTTTTCTGGTCAGATGTTTGTGTTACAAGGTGATGGTGCCCCTATCTGCCAGTCTGCCTTCTTCTGTCTCCCTTCCCCCCAGGCCTCCTAAATTAGATACATTCCCCCTCTGCTCCCAGACGTCTCCACGTCTTGGTCTTGTGACAGAGCAATCATTTATCAAGTTGTTTCACACGTTGTCGGGAGGGGGACCCTGGGGACTAGAGTTTGTTTCGTCCCTTTGTTGGAGCTCTGCAGGATCATCCAGTTTAGTCTCCAGCCAACTGCTGAGAGTTGCTGGACTCCAGGAGTAAATGTTAAAGGGGCCCCCTTTCATCTACTTGCTGCTGCTTCAACCTGCATTTTAAATTGCAATTTACAGGGACTCTGATCACCCTCTGCTCCCACACATATACTCTTTCAAAATGGATTTAATCATCAGATCTCATTTTCCTTACAAATTTTTCCTTCATATCCAATCAATGAGGTTCAAGAAGTAGATTTGTATTGTTGTTTCTTGTCTGTTTAGTTTCTTTCGTTACTACTTTACCATGTCTCCTAGATTATTTTAGATATATTTAATTTGTAGGAGTTCTTGCTTTTATAAGACATCTTTTTGGGTATGTTTTAATTTACCAAAGTGTTCTTTTTACTTCCACTGTACATGATCAATAGAAACATCTAAGTAATATCAATATTTTTAAAAGATTTTGTCCAACTTCAAAGTACAAAGTGAATATTATTACTTTTTAGTTGGAGTTATGCAAGTTTTCCAATGTGTCTATAAAGCAAAGGGAAAAATACTCTTAGACCTAGGGGTATAGTGTGAAGAATGTTAACTAGTGTTTGTTGACCATGAAGTTAAAAGATGGATGTTGCTTGCTATAACTTAATAGTTTAGAAGAACAAAGTTTGTGATATGGAGTGATAGGAATACGATTGTAATGTCAGAATTTTTTGTGTGTGGTTCTTCAATATTTCTCTAATATTTTCCTAGGAAAAAATTCAAATGAACAGAAAAATGGAAAACATTACGTTATATTTTGGGCTTTAAAAAAGTACCTCTTTACAAACTGAATAAAGCATGAAGTAACATCACAGAACATTGACAACAAAAATGCCCCAGTTGACATGTGTTGTAAATGGTCTAGATTCTGAAATGAGCCTGCTTTAACCGGAGTATGGTTTATCTTATTTTTGTTGTAGACAGGCTGAGCTCAGAAGGTGAGGTTGTATGGTATTGGAAATCTTCAAGTTGAATGGGAACATTGTCCTCTCTCCTCATCAGATGCTTTAGGTAGAAAATAGTTAAATACCTTGATTACATTTGTTAAGTGCATGTCTTAAAGCATGTCTTAAATTATTGACTTAATGTTAAAATGAGCCCAAAATGGTTTCACATAACATATTTTTATTATTGGGATGATTGTTAGCCATGAAACTTAAGTATGTTATTTCTTACTGATTTTTCACAGTAAAACATAATATAGTTGTACATTACTACGAAAAAAATTTTCTTGTTAACAGTACTGTACAAACATCACTAGTACTTAGCTGTATTTCATAATAACAATATGAAAGCAAGGAGAACCCGTTAATTCTGAAAGTTTACTATGCAGTACTTGCCAGGCAACTGGTTTAGTAGTGAATAACACACAAAAATCCTTTTGGAGCCCAAATTCTGTTGGGGGATTACTCTCAGGCATTCCCCATTTTGTTTACAAGCTACAGCAAGGCCTACCAAATTTTTTCTGTAAAGGCTTAGATGTTGAATATTCTAGACTTTGTATGCCAGACCAGTTTTCTGTTGCAGTTACTCAACTCTCCTGCATTAACAAATGAGCAAGGCTGTTTCAGTAAAACCTTATTTATGCTAGTGTAGGGTGCATGTCTGTAATCCCAAGCACTCCAGAGGCTGAGGCAGGAGCACCAGGAGTTGGAGAATAGCCTGGATTATGTAGTGAGGCCCTGTCTGAAAAAATTCTGGCAGCATCTGTTAAAATTATAAATACACAAATGTATGCTACTCCTGGGATTCCAGCATATAGGTTCAAAACAACTAGTATTCAGTGGCCTATACACAAGGAAGTTCATTGCATCATCCATAGTCCTACGTGCCATACAGTGGGAAACAAAGTGAAATCTCATCAGCAGGAGAGTGGGTGAATAGAATGTTTTACTCACACCGTGGAATGAATATTATATTGCCTTTTGAAAAATGGAATTGAGCTTGGGGTTATAGCTCAGTGGTTGTGTGTGCCATGCCCTGGGTTCAATCCCCAGTACACACACAACAAAAGATTGAGCCATACCAGTAGACTTGGAGGTATCTATCTGGACAAAATAGTGAGAAAAGCACTAGGTAGAGGAGTGTGGGTAATACTAATCCCTGAAGAAAAGGCTTCCCTGGGTTTGGGTGTGGCCCAGTGGTAGAACACTTGCCTGACATGAATGAGGCCCTGGGTTCCATCCCTCACACTTAAAATAAAAAAATAAAAATATAAAAGGCCTACTCTGCTATGTCTATTTATATGTCTGTATGTATGTACCAATATGTATAAATGACATGTAATTATGTTGAGAAAGGAAAAGAAATAGACTTTTTTGTTAACATGGGGAAAGGCTGATGTAGAAGGATAAAGCAAAAAAATTCTATATGTAAGACCCCCAGAATGAATAGTGTGATTACTTTTTGAGTTTTTAATGAAACTCTGTGTGTGTGTGTGTGTGTGTGTGTGTGTGTGTGTGTGTATTCATTCACAAGCAGTATTTTTAAAAACTTTTTTCTGTTTTTTTTTTAAAAAAGTAATAAGGGTTTAGCAATTTGTCAAATGGCTTCCTAGTTCTCAGTTGGTGTCAAAATATGCTCACTTTTTACGGTACAAGTCTAATTACTCATCATCTTGTCTTTTTTTGCCCTGTTGACAGAAAACTTTGTCTTTCCCATTTTAAAAAAAATTAATTTTGCTGTACTGGGAGTTGAACCCAAGGTCCTTGTGCATGCTAGGCACTGGGCTGCACTCCCAGCCCCTTTTATGTTTTTTATCTTGAGACAGGGTCTCACTAAGTTTTGTAGGCTGCCTCTGACCTTGAGCTTGAAATCCTCCTGTCTCCACCCCTGGAGTCACTAGGGTTGCAAGTACGCATGCCACAACAACCAGCATCTTTTTCCCATTTTTATGGCACAAAACTTTTAAGGAAAAGACAAAAGGCCCATCAGAGAAATGATGACCCTCTATAGGCCACACAGCTCATACCCAACTGAAGTTTGCCATGGTTTGGGCTTGTCCTTACAATCTCACTACACACCATGGAGTCGTTGGATTCTTGTCTCCTGATACTCTAGGGCTTCTCTATTGATCTGGAGTTGGGGTCTACGCAAAATGTAGCTTTCTTTGAGAAGAATTGAGAGGGATGTTTACAGAGCAAAAAAGATAAGAAGAAAAAGAAAAAGAAAACTGATTTCATAGTTTCCGAACAGATGTTTTTGAATGGTAATTGGACTTTTACTCCCTCATCTGTGCCCATTACACACCCCATCAGCATGACAATTATACAGTTATTGGAGATATAATCTCAGGTTTCTGGCACATTTGGTAACTGGATGTCCAAAGAAATTAGTGCCTTCTGTGTTTATGGTGGTGTTTCTAATTTCACAGTGACTTGGAGGTTTTTAGGGCTTATTATGCATTAAAACGGCATGTGTTAAGGTAGATAGTCCTGACTGTTTGGAGTCTAAATTATACCAGATAGTGGTTAGATCTTATGTGCTGGCAGGAAAATGAGGAATATGATGGACGACAAAAATATGATAATGCATTTGGGTGATGTTGTTATAATAGAACAACTTAATTTTACTGTAGTAAATAATATTTGTACTGCAGTATGACAATTTTAAACTGACTGCCACTATTTGTATAGAATAATGCATCATTTATTCAAACCTGATGAAAGCTAGGTTTTTTTTTTGTTTGTTTGTTTGTTTGGTTTTTTTTTTTGGTACTGGAGGTTGAACCCAGGGCCTCACGATTGCATGCTTTGCAAGTGCTGGACCACTGAACTGTTCCCCCAGCCACCCCCCGCCCTTTTTTTCCTTTACTTTTTGAGACAGGGTCTCGCCAAATTACGCAGACTGCCTCTGGTCTTGAATTTGGGATACTCCTGCCTCTGCGCCCCTGGCAAAAGCTTTCTTTTTAAAAGTCCCTGCGGACATTGACCAGGGGTTAAATTGTTTCCCTGTGTCTCATTCTGAGACAGACAGCCCCTACTTAGCCTCCATTTTGAATGAGCGAGTGTTCCTTTTGAGAATATTGCCAGAGGATAGGTTAGCTGGATGTATCAGTCCTGGATTTCTGAATAGTTTATTAGTTTTAATAGATTATATATTTCTAGGTTGAAGAACTTTGCATAGAAATAAGATTAAGATAGATGATAAATAATTGTTTGTGTAAAGCCCTTTATGAAACAAAACTTTACAGAGATGTGATTGGCATTTAACTCACCTTGAGGTAAGAATTTTATAGAAAATAAAGTTCTATAAGGAGTTCATACCAGGCCAATACTCTTACGATTTTGTCTTTCAAAAGAAAGAATTTGGATGCTCTAAACTTCTTTTCACAAAAACGATACAGATTTACCTTATTTTCAGTAAACATTTTCTGCTTAGTATCAAACTTCCATAACTTTAAAATTGAACAAATTCAGGAAGCTTATTGTATTGTCAAAGGCTGTACCTATTTTCACTTCAGAAAAAGATGCAAGGAAGGTATTGGGCCACATTTAATTGCTGTCCAGTGTTGCTGGCATTACATACTCCTATGCACTGTCTGCCCTGACCTTCTCTTTGTGTCCTCAGCAAAAAAAAGCACAAAAGTTTTACCTCACCATTTTACAGACCCTTGTATCTGTAATATTGGGGGCAAAAAGGCAGACAGTTCAGCATACGTCAGAACTTGTGTGCTTTCAGGTAAGTTTTATGTGTTTGATTTCACTGTTCAGGAGTAGTTTTCCAGTTGAAATTCTGTAATCCTATTTTACATGATTTTATGACCTCTGAAGTTAATCTTGGAAAATTTCAAAAGGAGAAAGGGCAAGGTCATTTAGGCAATAAGAGATTCCCTGGAAGCCAAAGGCAGATGGTAGGAAGGCACTACTGACTAGGAGACTGGATTGCATTCAGTCTCAAGTGTTACCTTATCTCTAAATCTGCCCCAGAAGAGGGACAGTATTATATAAAAGTGACTTCTCCGCAGCTCCTTTGACTCATGGCTTTTCAGCTTGAGTTCCTGAAGGGAGAGTGAAGAAGGTCTTTTTTGGCAGCATGACCCTCCCCCAGCCAGGTCTGTGGACCTATTCTCTCTAGTGACTTCTCTGAGGCCCCTTACTCCTGCCTGTCTTCCTGGGTTATCCTGCTGCAGCTCTTCAGGTGACCAAGCTGACTCCTGCAACCACTTACAGGTGTAACCTCTAAGAAATGAGGATTTTGGCTTACAAGCTGAGTACAGGAAGAAATATATAAAAGTTAACAGAGACTCAAAGATTCAGACCAGGAAAACATTTCAAAATCTGGGACAGAAGAGAATAAATGTGAAGCAGCCATACTGTAATGTACAAGAATTTGATAACCAAAAACAAGGCTGTTCGGAGAGTTTGCCTGCTTTTTTGAGTCACTGAAAGATGAATTAAGCCCTTCAAGCATCAAAATCACTTCCAGGTACTTGTATGTACAAGCATACATACACACTTTGCTGCTACCTTCATAAGGATCAACAGTGTACCCTGCATTTGCTCAGCTGGTTTGTAGTACAGCGGAGTTTATTCCCATATTCTGGCCACTCTAAGGCTCCTTAGTTTCTTTTCAGTCTACTTATGTGGTTGCTGGCAGGCAGTGAAGTTGTTGCTGGCTAACAGGAGGAGTGTTAATTTCTCACTTGGTATCTGAAGTACCAGGTGGTACTTTCAGACTGTCAGGTTAGTAAGGAGTACTTAAAAATAGTTTCCATCTACCATGGTCACTATCATGAGATTTCCCATGGCGGGGGTCCCATAAAATGAGAAATAGCACAGCAACAGACCTTTCCTGGAACTAATCCCTTGAAGAACTAGTTAGGGCCAGCTAAGGCTTACCTAGAAATAAGTGTTTTCCTTCCACACAATTGGAAGGCTAGCAAAGCTGCCAGCAGGAGTATACTAGTGTTGACTGTGTTAGTTATATCAGGATAGTAGGAATGCTTTCCCAGGAAGGCAGTGTAGACAGTAGCCCAATAGTGCCCTGAAAATAATGCTCCACAGAAACACCAAGTATCTTTCTTTAAGAGGAAAATAGAAAAAAATTTTCTTATTGACGTGATTTGATCCTGAATTTCTTTTGTTTGTTTTTGTGTTTTGCAGTAGTGGGGGTTGACCTGTGGCCTTGCACATGGTAGGCAAATTCTCCACCACTGAACACATCCATAGCCCTTTTTAATTTTTTATTTTGAGACAAGGTCTCGCTAAGTTGTTCAGGCTGCCCCTGGCCCTGAACTCATAATCTTTCTGCCCCACCCTCCCAAGTCACTGGGAGTCCAGGTGTGTGCTACAATGCCCAGCTCTATACTATTTTCAAATAGGTTTCTGGGGAAAGTACAGATAGATATTCAGATACTGGGGATGAATACGCTGTGCAAAAAATGTATATTTTGATTAAAATTTCCTTTCTTTATCCAGTCCATAATCATATATCCTTTACTATAGAACTCAGCTCAGAAGATTGAAAAGTGAGATGGGTAGCACATGTCCATGACTAAAAACTGGGTAGATGTGACCGCTTTGGGCAAGCAGTTGAACACGCACACTAGTGTCAGAAATGGAGATTAGTAATATTTTGGTTAATCTAGTTTCCAGCTTTGTTTTGTTATGAAACTTAAGTTAGGTTTTTATAAATGTAATCAATTTATTATGTATGATGCTTGGAAGGAACATGACAGAAGGTAACTTCGATATCAAGCAGCAGAAGACTTCTCTGTTTACTAGCTATGTGACCATTAGTATTTCCTGATGAATCTCCATTTTTGCATCCATAAAATATGGTTAATGGTAAAAATGCCTTGCTCATAGTATTGCTGAAGATGAAGGGAAATAGTATATGTAAAGCCCTAAAACACTGCCTTTGTGCATTGTATGTACTAGGTCTTCAGTGCTATTTTGCACTCCACCTTCCCTAGTACTGAGGGGTTGGACCCAGGGTGTCACACTTGGTAAGGAAGCACTTTACCACTGAACTGCACCTCCAGCCCTTTTTAATTTTTTTTTTTTTGAGATTTTTCAGACAGGGCCTTCCTTAACTGTACAGGCTACTCTCTGGCCTTGAATCTGTGATCCTTTTGCCTCAGTCTCCTGAGATGTTGGGATTACCGGTGTATACCATGGTGCCTGGATATATTTGCACTTTGAGGCTTCAGTACATCTAGTCTTTTCCTTTTTTTTGAGTTAGGGTCTCATTACATAGCTTTCTAGGCTGGCCCCTAACTCATAATCCTTCTGCCCAGCTTCTCAAGTGCTGGGTTTACAGGCATGCAGTACCATGCCTAGCTTAATTGATTGACTGATTGATTGATTGGTGGTGGTGATGGTATTGGGGATGGAACCCAGGGCCTCATGTATGCTAGGCAAAGTGCCCTACCACTTACATCCTCAACTGTCCCTCACATTTTTTATCTATTCCATGTTTAGCAACTCAGCATCTCTAGCCTGGGTAGTTGCAATAGTCTGGTGAGTTACTCCACTTGCAGGGTTACCACTTCAACTTAGGTCCTCACTGCTCTTGATAATTCAGTTATTTATATGTACAGCCACATTCCTGTTACCCATGGTTCTTTGAAGACAAGAGTGGGCCTTGTGCCTGCACTGTGCAAGGCAAATGAATGCGTTAACTGCTGGTGCCACCAAATACAAGAATTCCAGTGAGAAGCACATCATTCTACCTTTAAAAAAAATTTTTTTTTGGTCAGTTTATTTTTGTAGTACTTGGAGGTTGAACCCAGGACCTCTCACATACTTTGCAAGTGTTCTACCACTGGGTCACAACCTCCAGACCATTTTTTACTTTTTTATCTTGAGACATGGACTCGATAAGTTATACAGGCTGCTTCTGGCCTGGAACCTACAATCTTCCTGCCTCTGCCGCCCAAATTGCTGGGATTACAGGTGTGAGCCACTGCATCTGGCATTCTGCTTTTAAGGACTGAGGACATAGGAAATTAGATTCTTTGAACTTGACCTCTAAGCTTTCTGAATTTCCTCTTGTTTTTTTTTGACATGGAATTTGAATAGTCTTTAAATGTATATGCAAATAATTTATATTCTTTGGAGGAAAAAAATGACAATTTTCTTTCTGTTTTTGGTTGTTGTTTGATTTTTGTTTTTTTGAGACAGGGTTTCACTGTAGCCCAGGCTGGACTCAAACTCATAATCTTCCTGTCTCAGCCTCCTGAGTGCTGGGATTAAAGGCATGTGCCACCATGCCCAGCTATGACACGATATTTTATTATTTAAAAACCAATTTAATATTATTTTTAATAAGAAAAAGTGACACATTAACTTGATTTCTTTAAACATTGGGACAATATAAAAGCCCATGTAACAAGTAGATCTCTCTCTTAACCACCATTCTAGGAATAATCTGTGCATGCATAACCATCATCTGTGGGATATATATCCTTCTTTCTACTTGATAATACAGTTACCATTTTACTGTCAATTCGATTTCCCCAACTTCTAATATTGCCCATTATAATAAATTATATTTATTCATGGTTTTTACCTACACTGAAAACCTTAGCTTCCTGGGGTTTTTTGTCTTACCCTTTTTCACCTATCTGCAATCCTGTTGGTTTGGTATCAGCATAGATCTTAGTTCAAACTATCCTCATCTGATACCTTGATTATTCTAACTTTGTTTTAACTAGTCTTTTTTTTTAACCTCTTATTAGGGATTGAATATGAATTGTACTCCCATGGTTCATGTGTTTGAATGTTGGTCCCCAGCTGGTGGTACTATTCTTGGAGGTTGTGGAAACTTTGAGAAATAGGACCTAGTTGGAGGAAGTAGGTCCCTGGGGGTGGGTCCTTGAGGGTTTATTACCCCTGGCTGCTTCCTGTCTGACATTTTTTGAATAGCTGTCCTCTGCCACACACTCCCACTGCCATGATGTTCCGTCAAGCACATGGGACCAAATGAACATAGACTGAACCCTCTAATACTGTGAGCCCAAAACGGCATTGTTATCTTAGCACTCAATTACGCCATGCTTGAACATTTCAGTCCTCAACCAGTATTTTTGAGAGAATTCTATTTTGGCATTTGACCACTCGTTTAACACTTGCTAGACCACAATGCTAAAACCTGTGTGAGACACTCTGCTTACCTGTGTGGCTTTGGGTGAAAGAAGGAGGAAAGTGTCACTTTGCATGTCAGTTTCAAGCTGTAAAGACTTTGTCATGGTGCTGTGTTCACAATCTCATGGGTTTTTTTTTTTTTTTTTTTTTTTTTTTGCGATACTGGGGAGTTGAACCCAGGGTCTCCTGCCTGCTTGCTTTGCAAGTGCTGTAATACTGAGTTGTACCCTTAGCTCTTTTTTTTTTTTTTTTACTTTTTGAGACAAGGTCTCACTAAACTATATAAACTGCCTCTGGTCTCAAACTTGCCATCCTCCTGCCTCCACTTCCCAAATTGCTGGGATGACAGACATGAGCCATGGTGCCTGGCTTTTTTGTTTTGTTAATGTACAAATATATAACATTTCCCATATGGGCACCCAAGAAATTTCTAGCAATAAAAGTGAGAGAAAGAGGGAAGCAGTAAGAAAAACAGTTGAATTTTAAAGAAGAATTTACTGCTAAGAATTTTAGTGGCACGGTTGTCTGAATTAGCTGCTCAGTACGGTGTTAGGACTAGTAAATACATTTACATTATTTCTTATGGGAAACAAGTGCTTGGACCAATGGGCATTGGACCTGCTTTCCAAAGTGGATTGTGGTCAGGTGCTGAGGGAACACTGTAACTTTTCCTTCCTTGAGTTGTTTTTGTCAGGCAGTTTGGTCACAGTTAGGAAAAACTCATACACCCCTTTGACCATGTTCCACCAGCATCTAGGGTAATAAAAACATTCAAACTCAGTAATTTTCTTGCTCAAAGGTGTCTTCATTCTGTGTGGAAGAAACAGATGTTTTGCTTTGTTTTTCAAGGCTACATGCCATCTGCCCCCTCCTGCCTGCTCCACCTCTGCAGGTTTGCCTTAGGCTCATTCCACCGTGACCTCACAAGACCCGACTCCCTGACTCTCTTTGATTCCTCAGACCATCAAATCACCGAGCATCTCATGCCTGGAAAATTCTAATATTTTTTGTGTGGCTGGCTGCTTCACATCCTGTAGGTCTTGGATTAAAGATCATTTCAACAAAACTTTCTTTTCCAGTATTCTACCATTTCACTGAAATGTATTAGAGGTAGAGCAATGAACCAGAGTCCCTGCCCTTGATATATATGGACAGCATGGCCTTCCACAGCTATTCATTGGGTAGTTCTCAAGGAAGGAGAGTAACCAGTGCAATTATCTCCAAATGCTGGAGGATCTTAGGTTGAGGCAACCACTGTGAAACCCCTAGGATCATTACAGAGTTCACATGTTAATAGACCAACGAGGAGGCCAGGGGTCCTGATGTTAACTCAAGAGGAATAGTAGGAATTGGAACGAGAAATTATGGTAAGCCAGATCATTTAGGACCTTGTAAGCCATGAGTGAAGATTGAATTTTATTCTGAGTGGTGGCAAACTTTAAGGTCTCTTTTGTATATATGTGGGGTGAATAGATCCTCGGGTATAAGAGGGAGAGGTGGGAGTGTCTTAGTCCATTTTTCTATTCCTGTAATAAAATACCTAAAGCTGGATAATTTACAAAGAATAGAGGTTTGTTTGGCTCCTGGTTCTAGAGGCTGGGAAGGGAGGAGGAGCATGGTATGGCATGTGATTGGTATCTGTGAGGGCCTCTTGCTGCATCAGAAGACGCAGAGGGCGTCATGTGGCCAGACAAAAAACAGCAAGCATGTCAGTTTAGGTCTCTCTTCCTCTTATAAAGCCACTGTACTGTCATGGGGGCCCCACCCTTATGACCTCATCCATTCCCAATTACCTCCCAAAGACCTCACCTCTAAATGCCATTGACTAGGAATTTAGGGACTAGGTTTCCAACACATGAACTTAGGGGGGACATAGTTAAACCATTGTTGTTGTTAGGTGCCGTGGAGTCAGGTCCAACTCATAGTGACCCTGTGTACAATAGAATGAGACACTCAATTCTATGCCAGGCACATGATCTTATTTATGTTTAAGCCCATTGTTGCCGGTGCAGCAATATCTAATTGAGGGTTTTCCTCCATCTAGTTGAGGGTTTTCCTTTTTTTCATTGACCTGCCATTCTCCTAAACATGATATCCTTCTCCAAGGATTGGTGCCTCCTGACTACATGTCCAAAATATGGAAGACACAATCTTGCCATCCTTGCTTCCAAGGAGCACTCTGGTTGCACTTGTTCTAGGGCAGATCTTTCAGTTCTTTTGGCAGTTCTTTTGGTATATTCCGCATTCATCTCCAGCACCATAAATCAAAAACAGCAATTCTTCTCCTGTCTCCCTTGTTCAGTGTCCAGCTTTCACAACTATATGATGCAACTGAAAATATCATGGCACAAATCAGGCTCACCTTCATCTTCAATGTGACATCTTTACTTTTCAACACTTTTAAAGAAATTTTTTGCCACAGCTGTTCCCAAAGCAGTGAGTCTTTTGCTTTCTTGACTGCTGCTTCCATGGGTGTTGACTATAGAACCAAGTAAAGCAAAATCATAGACAGTCTCAATCTTTTCTCCATTTATCGTGCAGTTGTATACTGACCCAGTTGTAAGGACTTTTGTTTTGTTGATGTTGAGGCACAATCCATACTGAAGGCTGTGTTCTTTGATCTTTATCAGTAAATGTTTCAAATCTTCTTCGCTTTCAGCAAGCAGAGTTGTGTCACCTGCATAATGCATGTTGTTGATGAGTCTTCTTTCGATCCATATGCCATGTCCTCCTTCATAAAGCCCAGCTTCTTGGATTATTTGCTCAGCATAGAAATTGAAGAGATGGTGAAAAGATAAGCCCTGACGTACACCTTTCTCATCTTTAAACCAGGCAGGGTTTCCTCATTCTATTCAAATGACTGCCTCCTGGTCCATGTACAGATAGATTCCTCTTGAGTACGGTTGGGTACTCTGGTATTCCCAAACTTCAGAGTGTTGTCCATAATTTGTTATGATCCACACAGTCAAATGCCTTTGCCTAGTTGATAAAGCATAGATAGATATCTTTCTGATATTCTCTGCTTTTGGCTAATATCCATCTGACATCGGCAATGATGTCCCTGGTTCCCACCCTCTCCTGAGTCCAGCATGATTTTCCAGTAGTTCTCTGTCTTAGTACTGCTGCAGTTGCTTTTGAATGATATTTGGTAAAATTTTGCTTCCATGTGATATTAATGATATCATTCAATAGTTTCCACATTCATTTGATCCCCTTTCTTGGGAATAGGCACAAATATGGATCTCTTCCAGTCACTTGGCCAGGTACCTATTTTTGAAATCTCTTGGCATAAACATATTAGTAACTCCACTGCTGCATCTGATTGTTGAAACATCTCTATTGGTATTACATCAATTCCTGGAGCTTTGTGTTTTACCAGTCCCTTCAAGGCATCTTCCACTTCTTCCTACAGTACCACTCGTTTCTGAATATATGCAACCTCTTGAAATGGTTGATCATCCACCAGTTCTTTTTTGTATAATAACTCTGCATTCCTTCCATCTTCTTTTGGTGTTTTCTGAATCATTTAATATTTTCCCTGTGGAATCTTTCACTATTGCCACTCGAGGCTTGAATTTTTTCTTCAATTCTGTAAGCATGAGAAAAACTGAGCATGTTCTTCCCTTTTGGTTTTCTGTCTCAGCTCTTAGCACATGTCATTAAAATATTTGGATTTGTTGTCTTTTTTACCCTTTTTTTTTTTTTTCCGGAGATAGGGTCTCTCTAAGTTAGACAGACTGCCTCTGGTCTCAAACTTGTGATCCTCCTGCCTCCGCCTCCCAAGCCGCTGGGATTACAGGCGTGTGCCACCACGTCTGGCGGATTTGTCTTCTTGAGCTCCCTTTTGAAATCTTCCGTTTAGTTCCTTAACTTCATCATATGTTCTTTTTACTTTAGCTGCTCGGTATTCAAGGGCAAATTTCAGAGTCTCTTGTGACATGTAATTTGGTCATTTCTTTTTTTCCTGTCTTTTTAATAACCTGATTTCCTCATGAATGATATCTTTGATGTCATGCCACAACTCATCTAGTCTCCTATCATTTGTGTCTGATGCATTAAACCTGTTCTTGAGGTGGACTCTGAACTCAGATGGGATACACTCAAGGTCATACCTTGTCACTTGTACACTTGTTCTAATTTTCTTCAGTTTCATTTTGAACTTGCGTATGAACAGTTGATCTGATCCACAGTGAGCACCTAGTCTTGTTCTAACATTTGATATTGAACTTTTTCATCGTCTCTTTCCACAAATATAGTCGATTTCATTCCTGTATGTTCCATCTGGTGAAGTCCACATGTAGTCGCTGTTTATGTTAGTGACAAAAATGTATTTGCCATAGCCAGTGTTGTTATTTTAAACCACAAAAGTCATTGTTCTGACAGAATTCTCTCATGCAATCTCCAGCATCATTTCTGTCACCAAGGCCATATTTTCTGACTACTGAGCCTTCTTTGTTTCCAACTTTTGCATTCCAGTCACAAGTAATTATCAGTATGTCCTGATTGCATGTTTGATCTATTTCAGGTTGTAGAAGCTGGTAGAAGTCTTCCCTATCTTCATTTGTGGCCTTAGTCATGGGTGCATAAATTTGAATAACAGTAAGCTGGGCGCACTGGCTTGGGAGGCGGCTTGGGAGGCGGAGGCAGGAGGATTGCAAGTTCAAGACCAGAGGCAATCTGTGTAACTTAGTGAGACCCTGTCTCAAAAAATTAAAAAACGGGCTAGGGCTGCAGCTCAGTGGTCCAACACTTGCAGCGCATGCAAGCGCAAGGCCCTGGGTTCAACCCCCAGTACTGCCAAAAAAATAAAAAATAAAAATTGAATAATAGTCGTATTAACTGGCTTTCCTTGTATGCTTATGGATATTATTCAATCACTAACAGCATTGTACTTCAGGACAGATCTTGAGATGTGTTTTTTGATGATGAACACAACCCCATCTCTCTTTAATTTGTCATTCCCAACATAGTAGTGGGAGAAGGGCCTGGCAATCCACTCCCAAGGCAATTCTGAAGCACTCAGCCATTGAAAACCCTATGAGGGTCGCTATGAGTCGGATACAGACTCGATGGCACCTAACAACAACAACAACATAGTAGACCATATGATTGTCCGACTCAAAATGGACCATGCCAATCCATTTTAGCTCACTAATGCCTAGAATGCTGGGATTTAGCTCAGTTGGTAGAGCACTGCATTGCAGTCTCTGAGGTCCCGAGTTCAATTCCCAGCACTGCAAAAATGGGAGAAGGACCTGGCAATCCACTCCCAAGGCAATCCCGAAACACTCAGCCATTGAAAACCCTATGAGGGTTGCTATGAGTCAGATACCGACTTGACGGCACCCAACAACAACGATGCCTAGAATGTCAATGTTTATGTACTTTCTCTTTTAATGATTTCTAATTTTCCTAGATTCATACTACATACATTCCGCATTCCAGTTATTAATGGATATTTACGGTTGTTTCTCCTTATTTTGAGTCATGCCACATCACCAAATGGAGGTCCCTGGGGTTTTACTCCATTTCCATCATTAAGGTAGATTCTACTTTGAGGAAACAACTTTTTGTCTTTTGAGTGCCTTCGCACCCCAGGGGCTCATTTTCTGAAGCTAGGGCCTGTAGGTCTTTTTGGCTTTTCTTTAGTCTCTGTGAACAATCATATATGTGGAATCACTCCAGCAACCTTGCCAGAGGAGCTGCCCCAGGCCTTGCCCAGCCTTGTCTGGCCAGCACGAGAATGAGCCAGCCCATCAAGTGCTGCCCCTGCCACTAACCTGAGAGATCCTAAACCCATGCTGCTGTGCCAAACTGCACTCAAATTCCTGACGCACCAAAACTGATAGTAATTGGGTTTTTCTTTCTTTCTTTGTTTTTTGCAATACTGTGACTTGAACTCAAGACCTTGTAAGTAAATGTGAGGCAAGTGTTCCACCGCTGAGTTGCACCCCTTTTTATTTTTTGAGACAGAGTCTCACTAAGTTGCTTAGTCTTCCTCTGGCTTTGAACTTAAGATCCTTCTGCCTTTGCCTCTGCCTCTGCCTCCTGAGTGTCTGGGATAACAAGTGTGTGCCATAGCCAATGTCGTTATTTTAAACTACTAAGTTTTGTGGGCCTGCAGCCTTAGCCCTGTGGAATCTGATCCCGTTAGATCTAGGAAGCTAAGCAGGGTCGGGCCTGGTTAGTACCTGGATGGGAGACTGCCTGGGAACACCAGGTGCTGTAGGCTTGGGAGAAGGACCTGGCAACCCCCTCCCAAAAATCAATCTGCCATTGAAAACCCTATGCACAGCAGAGAAGCACTGACAATAGTGTTTCCCCTGTTGTACAGAGGGTCGCTATGAGTCGGATACCG
>VMDO01018577.1:0-41808 GCA_007922755.1 Pedetes capensis
TGACGGGATCGGATGCCACAGGGCTACAGCTGCAGGCTTGAGGAACTTAGGTGTATGGAATACAGACTGAGACACTAGGGATGAAGAGCTGAGCTCAGAAATTCCAATGAGTTGTAGGAACATGTAATGTAAAGAGCCAAGGTATTTGGATTGTGGAGGGGTGTGTAGCTCAGTAGCAGAGCGCTTGCTAAGCATGTGCAAGGCTCTGGGTTCATCCTCAGCTCTTGAAAAAAAATTATAAATAAATAAAATAATTTACCACATGGGTTGAAGGACCAACAAGGAGGAACTCCCTTCTATTTTTCAGCCAAGACGGCTAGTTTCAAAGGGCAGTTTTTTTCTGGCCTTTCCACCCCTCAAGCCTGGATCAGGAGTCCCTCTGCCTCTCTTCCCCTCTGTTATTTCCATACAGAGGAGGCACTCCTTGAAGAGGTATCTAGTCTTTCCCTTTGTAACTTCAACTGTTACCTCAATAAATGTTTGTGAAATGAATGAAGTATAGGAGACACAGGGATATTGGAGTGAAAAGGTGGGTCATTGTGGAGTGGTGACAGAGCATCATCAAAGGCAAAAGTGAGGTGCACAGGCAATCCCAGCTGGCCGCGGCAGCAGCGAACACCGTCAGGCAGAAAGAATGGCATTTGCGCCCCCTGGTGGGTGGACGTGAGGCATGCAGGGAGCTTCAAGGGAGGGACAGGAATTGGGAGCTGTGGTGTATGACAAAAAGAAGTGTGGTGAAAATAACAAAATCCACCACGGTAGTTAAGGCTTAGGGAAAACTTGTCCCTTATAAGGCACAAGAACTAAGTATTCTACATAAGCTATTCCATTTAACTCTTACCACCACCCTGTGACTGCAGGAGCAATGAGCTCTATTTTACAGAGGAGGAGACTGAAGATTAAGAAGGTGAAATAGCTTGTCTAAGGGTAGATAGCTAAGAGCAGGTAGAACTTGAAAAAGAAGACTGAAAGGAAGTGAATAAAAGAGATGAGGGCAAGACCAGCAGAGTAGCATTCCTGTAATTCTAGCACTTGAGGGTCTGAGGAAGTAGGGTTGTGAGTTCAAGGCCAGCCTGGGCTACATAGTGAGATTCTGTCAAGAAGGAGGAAAAGGAGGAAGAGGAGGATGAGGAGTGGGAGGAGGAGAAGGAGGAGAAGGAGAAGGAGAAAAAAGATGCAGGTGGTAAAAGCTGTGGAGAGACAATTCAGATGTGTTCATGCTACTGAAGAGGTCTAGATCAGAATCTTAAACTCATTTTAGATTTAGCCCCAGTGAAGGCAGTTACTCAGAGGGGACATCTATTCATTCATCCATCCATTCATCCATTTTAATGAATATTTCCTCTGCTTTACACATTTGGGGAACAGAAGAGAATAATCTAGCAAAATCTCTGCTCTCATGGAGTTTACATTTTTATAAGCAGGAAATGAGCCTAGAAAGAAGATATTTTAAATTAAGTTCTACTACACAGAAAATAAAATCAAGTGATGGTGATAGGGAGTAGCGGGGGGAGGGAGAACATACAGAATTCCTTTAACTGAGGTGTTCAAGCACAGCTTCTTTCAGAAAGTGACCTTTAAGGGAGACCTACATGTTGATAAGGAGGTAGTCTTCTGAACATCCAAACAAGAGCATTCTTGGTGGAAGGACTAGCAGCAAATGCCTGAGGTAAAAATTGTCAGGGTGTATTCAAGGGGTGGAAAGAAGGCTGGTATGGCAAGAACAATGAGGGCAAGGAGGAAACTGAAAGAGAAAAGGACCTAGTGGCCCTAATAAACCCCACTGTCCTTGCACAACCACCTTTGTTTTCCTTCTGTGGCCCCAAACTCTGTAGCTCACAGGGAGTCCACAAGAGCAAGCTATCACCATATGCACAAGTGCATGAGACCTGAAACCCCAGTGGAATGTAAGAAGATTCCTTCACCAAGGACAGACATAAATCTAGGCCTGGAGCCAGAAATGATGCTGTTCTCTGGCTACCACAAAGGATGGGGGTAGATGTGGACACAGGATGACCTCTCAGAGCCCCAGGGGCCCTGGGGGTGGCGTATTGAGGGTCTCTTCAGAAACAGCCTCAGTCCATTTAGACAACTGTCTCCCTGTTTAAGCTTTAGCCCTAAATGCTATAGAGAATAGAAAGATGGTCTAGAAATAGGCCCTACTTTAAAAGGTCTTTAATCACTGGGGTAAGAAAATAAACATGATAATAAAGAAAGATATGAGAAAAGATGAGTACCACAGACAACCTCTGGATCTTTGTACAAATGACAACCAAATCATTCTTCCCACTCACCCCTTTTGCTGTCCTTCAGTTCTTTTCAGCATTGCAGTCTCCAACAAGCTTTCCCTGACCTTCTGATCAAATCAAATCTGTGTGATGACAGCCTCCAAAGTATTATCCACCAATTCTTCAAGCACTTGTCCCAAGTGTAATTCTATACATATTTATGTGATTATAGGCCTCATGAGGGCAGTGTTTGATTATATTCAACCTGGTATCTCCAGTGTCTAATGTACCTGGGATATGATAGGAACTCAATAAATGCTTGGAAAGTAAAGCCAAAGCACTATGGGTCTTTTAAAGGGGGAGTAATCAAATTGGTTGGAATAAGCAGAAAAGAATAGGGAAGGTGAATGGAAGGAGAGGAAAGATATTGGCAGTCAGAAGTGGAGTGGATGGGCATTGCCAGTAGAAAAGACAATGTGAATCAGGCCCTGAAATACTGAGGACTTGGTAGGTTTTGGGAAACTGGGTGGTTAGGTGAACTGGAGGTGAGGAGAAGCGGAGGAGAGAAAGAAGCCATAATGATGGAGACTAGTCAGTTGTAAATGGTGTCTGGTTGTGGGCAGTCTTATAGGCCAGGCAGAAAGGACCAGAATCCAACTTTCTGGACTCTAGGGAAGGTTCTAACAGTCCTAGGTCCCAGAGCTGGTTGCCTGGGTAGGCAACAATGGTTGCCTACCAGACATTCCCACTTGAATGCACTTTGTCCATCCAAATTCAACATGATCCAAATCCAAATTAATCAAATTAAGAGGCAGTATAACATGGTGGCTCAGACCACTGAAGCCAATTTCTGGCTCTGCCTTTGATGAACTGTGGGAGCATGCTAGTTTTATGATTTCTCTGTTCTTCAGTTCTCTCATCTGCAACACAGGAATAATAGTCATACTTACCTCAGATGATTTTTAAATGTACTATCTTATTTGTTTATTTACTTATTTATATTGATAAATAAAAATTATACATCATATATATTGTTTTGAAATATGTATACATTTTAGAATGCCTAAATTGAGCTCATTAATATATACATTACTTCACATACTTGGTTGTATCTTTTTGTAGTGAGAACACTAAAAATCTACTCTCATCAACTTTTAAGAATACAATACATTGTTATTAACTGTAGTCATCTTGTTGCAGAATACTTTAACTTATTCCTCCTATCTAATCACAGGGTTTTATTAGCAGTGAATTATTAATATATATGAAGAGTAAAACAATGTCTTGACAATAAAGTCTCAGTAAATGTTGACTAGTATAATTATTCCCCTTACCACTCATGACCAGTTTTCTCCTCCAGCAACCTTGGCTCAGACAGTGACAAAACTAGTCTACCAATGACCTAGGTTTCAAATCTTGGGATCAATTTTGACTCATCCCTAGTCTCACTTAGGGGATAGAGCAAGGTTTGAGTTCTGGCACCGCCATTTACAAGCTGTCAGACCTTGAGCAAGTTGCTTAGGCTTCCTGAACTTCATGTTCCTTGTTAGTAAAATAAAGAGATTATACTATATATCAAGTTGTTACAATAAGTTAATAATAATATTTGTAGGTTAATAGTTTTTATCTTTGATAGTGGTGTTAGTGTGCACTTTTTTTTTCTTCCTTAAATGTGCTTTCTAAATCTTTTTGATGAACATGGATTACTTGAATAACAACAATGCTATATTTTCCCCCATTATCTTATTTTAGTCTTTATAACAACCCTATGGGAGATGGACCCAGCAACCCACTCCCAAAAATCAATCCGCCATTGAAAATCCTATGAATAGCAGAGAAGCACTGACAATAGTGTTTCCCCTGTTGTATGTAGGGTCGCTATGAGCCGGATACCAACTCGACAGCACCTAACAACAACAACAACAACAACCCTACAAGTTGAGTCTTATTATCCCCATTTTAAAAATGAGAAAACTGAGAAACAGAGAAGTTGCACTGATTTTCTGAACTCAGGCCCTGAAATGGTTGACATCTGATTATGGGCTCATTTTGTTGTTGTTTTTTGAAACAAGACTTTGCAATGGAGCTCAGGTTGGCCTCTAATTGGTACCTCAGTAGCTGACTGAGGATTACAGGTATGTGTGACTATGCCTGGCTTATGGGGTCACTTTACTTTGACTTTTGCCTTCTCATTGAAACCATAGGCTCCTTAAGGGCAGAGCACTTGTCTTATTCGCCTTATATCTCCCTCTCCCCTGTCCCCCTGCCTTTTAGCAGAGCACTATGTACTGTATGGGGCTGGGATTTAGCTCAGTGGGTAGAGCGCTGCGCTGCAGTCTCTGAGGACCTGAGTTCAATTCCCAGCACCACAAAAATGGGAGAAGGGCCTGGCAATCCACTCCCAAGGCAATCCTGAAGCACTCAGCCATTGAAAACCCTATGAGGGTCGCTATGAGTCGGATACCGACTCGACAGCACCTAACAACAACAACAACAATGTACTGTACATGATGTGTGCCTTTGAATGATTGATCTGTTGAAGAGGATGGCCCATTGTTCTGATATAGGCCTGTTATCTTGCAGGTGATACCATCTTGACTGCTCTTGACCCTAGGTTCAAGGGTGTGAATGTGAACTTTGGGCAGTAGAGGTGAGGCTCTACCCTGAAAGGACAGTGATTTTGCTAGTCCACCAGAGGCCGCCTTAGGCCCAGTTTTAGAGAGCTATTTTCTGCCCCCACTCCACCCACTAGTCATTTCCAACACCAAATCTATCCTAGAACGCAGAGGCCCAATGATGGTCTATTAGTGCTTTTGGCTTTAATTTCTTCTAATAGACCATCAGATTCTTGGACCTAGAACAAGCTCCAGAATCAAAGTTGCTGATGGCAGCTAGACAGCAGGAGCATACTGGCAGTTTCCAGTTTTACCTCAGTTACCCATAAATGGATATGAGCACCTTACTGGGTGCTTGCTGTGTACCATGCAGTGTGCTAGACCCTGGGACTAGCAGATGAACAAGACATACTCTTCCTGCCTTCCCAACTCCTAGGATCTAAGGAAGTACCAGACAAACTTGCAACTATTGCATTGTGTGATTAATTTGCTGGCATGATTTCTGTTCCAGGGCTTGTTCTCCCTGGGTCTCATTTCACTGTGGATTATCCCATAGGACAACATGCTTTAGGGAAACA
The DNA here is from genome assembly GCA_007922755.1 of Pedetes capensis. Taxonomy (NCBI): domain Eukaryota; kingdom Metazoa; phylum Chordata; class Mammalia; order Rodentia; family Pedetidae; genus Pedetes; species Pedetes capensis. The sequence continues at coordinate 5,422 of VMDO01018577.1, forward strand.
AAATAAAGGCCAGGGGAGGAAGAATAACTTTTGCCCACATTTGGAGAATCACTGCAGAGTCCCTAACTTTCTACATGCTGAAAGATTCTAATGTCTTCTGGCAGGTCTGAGGCATCTGGGGGTGTAGTGGGCACTGGGGATAAGGAAGGACCAAGCCACCTAGATGCAGCTTTTCTACTCTCTTTCATCCAAGTGGCTTGGGAGATTCACTTGGGAAGGGAAGCACATTCTCCAGGTTTGGTGTTGTGACCCAGCCTACTTGCTTTCTCACAGATTTGTTTTTGCCTTTCTTTTCTTTGCTCCTTTCCCTCAGATTATCTGTCCATTAATATATCTATCAAATGAATGTGATGTTCAGAGTACTCTTGCCCAGAAACATAAGATCAAGGAAGTTAGAACAGAGTTGGGGAGATGAGATAGTAAGAGACAAACTGCTACTCAATGCAGCAATTTTCTAAGTGGAAATTGGTTGCTGCAGTCATTGCTAGGAGTGGACCCTCAGGGGCTGAGGGCTCTGGGAAGCCTTCCTTCATTCCTTTTATCCTGGCAGGGCCTTCCTGGATGAGCCTTCAAACTGTCCAATGGTGGTTTCTCTGAAAGAGGTGTTCTCAGAGGAGACAGAGAAGGGTGAAATCTCCCCAGCTCCCCACCCAGCGGGCCATTCCACTGTGCCTGAACAAGAGACTCTGAGGCCCATGTGCTCAACATTCCTGAGAAGCAGCTTCTGAGTCAGAGCCCCAGAAACAGCTGAGGCAGCTTCAAGCTAGAGTCTTGGCTCTCCTTTCCCTCTTTTCTGTCCAAAAGCAACTCCCTCACTAGCTATTTGGATGTGACCAGAAACCTAAGCAGGGCCCTTGGGTAGGAGCTTGGCTCAGCCAAAATCTATAAAATGGATATGGTCCCTGCTTCCTCTCTCAGGCTGCAGCCAGAAGGCAAAGGAGTGCATGTACCTAGTGACAACTGTGTTAGAAAGTACAAGGAACAGAGGAGGCTGACCCTGTACCTACATCACCCTGTGCTTACAGGTCACAGCCCCAATGCAGTCATTGTTGGGCTGCCTTTGGGAAGGGGGTCATAATTAGGATTTGGCTTGAGTTAAGACAGCAGCATTTCCACAGGCAATCTGCCAGCACTTCTTCACTGCCTGGGCATGAGGCCCAGGACATGCCAGGGCAATGCCAGAGAGGTGACTCAGGGGGCTGCACAAGGGGAACAGAAAAATCCTTCCCAGCCACAGCCAAGAGAAGAGACAAAGCTGTCCAAAGGCTGGCTGTGATGGCCCTATAGTGCCAAATCACCAATAGGCTATGCGTGTAGGTTCACTTTTTAGACTGTGGGATCATGAAGCCCCATATTTTCTGGGGTCACCAGGAATCAGAGCTCTTTCTTATTCCCTGAGTTTCCTTCTGTCTGCAAAGACCTCTAGAGGTGCAGTTCTAGGTTCCTCAATGATTGATTCAGGCCCTGCCGTTGCCAATATCTTAAGACTGTGACCTTGGGCAAGTCACTTACTTTGGTGAGACTAGATTCTTTATATTTCAGATGGAAGAATAATACCTGACTGCCTCACAGGGTGCAGCAAGGATCAAATGAGATAATGTCTATGAAGGTAACTGGTATATTTATAAGCACATTTATAATAAGGTATCATTATTGTCATGATTATTTCTGAAACAGAAATTATACTCTCCAAACTCTCTGAACCTCCAAGTCCTCCTCTTTGCATTTTTTTTTTTTTTTTTTTTTTTTTTTTTTTTTTTTTTTTTTTTTTTTTGTCTAATGCAGTGGTCTGAAGCTAGTGCAGAAATTCTAACCCGGTCCTGAACCCAGAATCATCTACCTAGGCTCTTCTGCTGAATGCTATGGGTGCCAACTCAGAGAAGCAATCCCTACACTCTGGCTCTGTTAAACTTGTTCTTTCCCTTTTAATCAGACTCCTCCAGTCCAGTTTGCCCGCAGTGATACAAAGGAACCTAAAATAGAACATGCTCTGCAAACATGGCTGAAGTCTGGGCTTGAGCATTACATGCTGCCTATCACCCGTGGGCCTGTCTGGGCATCCTAGCCAGGAGCAGCGCTCCACCCTCCAAGGTCTGACCTGTCTTTCTTTATGCAGCACCAGAATGACAGTACCTCCCATCAGCCCTTGGCTGAACTGGATGACTACCTTGAAAGTCTGCTTAGCTAGAGGTGGCAAGAGAGGGGACTTGCTGTTCCTCCCGCCAGTTCCTCAATCCTACACTCTTGGGCATTCTGCTTGTGCCAAGAAACCAGGTGAACTGTACTATGAGCAAGTGGATCAGAACTGTTGTCGTGGACCTGGGGAGGATGGTGGTCTGGGTACCAGGAAAGTCTGATTCTGAGGACCCTTCAGCTAGCAGGCCCTGGCTTGTCACTGTAGCTACAGAACCAGTTTGTTGTACAGCTGCTAAGGTTCCTTCCCTGTAGGCCATTGGGCTTGGCTTGGCTCTGAGATTTCATATGGGGACTTCATATGACTTACCTACGTGGGAGCAGTGGCTGCCAAGGACAGATTAACCAGAGGAAGCTTCAGCAGGGACCTATGGTTAGGAACAGTCATTCTAACAGAACTTTTCTTTTCTTTTCTTTTCTTTTTTTTTTTTTTTTTTTGCGGTACTGGAGGTTGAGCCCAGGGCCTTGCACCTGCGTTCTTTTGCAAGTGCTGGACCGCTGAGCTGCACCCCCAGCCCTTTTTTTTAGTTTTTGAGACAGGGTCTAAGTTACACAGACTGCCTCTGGTCTCCAACTTGCGATCCTCCTGTCTCTGCCTCCTGAGCCGCTGGGATTACAGGCGTGTGCCACTGCGTCCGGCACAGCAGAGCTACTGTTCATTGCTGACTTCTCTCTAACCCATTTATTTATGTATTTGTTTGTTTTCATTTTGAGACAGGGTCTCCCTAAGTTGTGCAGGCTGCCTCTGGCCTTGGACTTGCAATCCTCCTGTCTCTGCCTCCCAAATCACTGGGATTACAGACATGTGCCACAGCACCTGATTACTTCCTCATATTTTAAGCATTTCCAACTGGCACTTTCTCATCCACCTCATCTGTAAATAGTATTCTTTGGTAGACATGTGCCTTTTCTGGGGGGTTACCAGAAAGACAAAATCTTAATTTGTGTCAGAATCCCAAACTGATGGTCTATTGGCAAAATGCAGCCCTTGGAGCTGTTTTGTTGATGTATGCTTTTTTGTGTGTGTGTGTGGGGGGGGCACTGGTGGTACTGGGGGTTGAGCCAAGAGACTCGTGCTTACATGCTTTGCAAGTGCCGGACCACTGAGCTGCACTCTCAGCCTTTTTTTTTTTTTTTTTTTTTTTTTTTTACTTTTTTGAGACAGGGTCTTGCTAAATTACGCAGACTACCTCTGGTCTCAAACTTGCGATCCTTCTGCCTCCGCCTCCCGAGCCGCTAGGATTATAGGTGTGTGCCACCATGCCTGGCTCGATGTACACAATTTTAATTGGCAAGTTTTAACATTAAGAAAAATCCAGGTTTCAGTTTTTTTCTTTGCAGTGATAGGAATTAAATCCTGGATTTTGCACATTGTAAGCAAACACTCTACTACTGATCTATACACCTAGCCCTCATTTGGAGTCCTCAGGTTGATTTCTCCCAGACTCTGTGGTGAGGCTTCAGTGGTAAGTAATTTATTTGGAATTAGATCCTAGGAAACTACAGTAGTGGAGTGGGAAGTGAGGCAGAGGGAGGAAAGGAAGCAATTAATAATGGTGAGTTATCAAGGAAGTTAACATATGGTAACTTAATTCTCCTGGGAAATGCTAGGATGTGTAGAACATGCATCTCAACATTATCTCACCTAAGATGCAAAGGCATTTAAGCATTTATCCACCAATCCCATCAATCATTGGTTGGGGGCTGATACAGTGTAGGGGAGGGGAGGTAGTAGTGGCTGTAAACGTTGGAAAACTTTCAGGCTGCTGTGCAGTAGGAAAGAGTGAGCTCCAGAAGGCAGAGGAATCTGGAACTGATAGAATCTGCTACAATACAGAAGATCTAGTGCTGTGGTTTGTGGCACACGCCTGTAATCCTAGCTACTCAGGAAGATAAGGAGAGAGAGTCACAAGTTCAAGGCTGACCTGGGCAACTTTGTGAGACCCTATGTCAAAATGAAGTAAAAATGAGCTGTGGATGTTAGCTTAGTGGTAGAGAGCTTGCATAGCATGCACAAGATTCTAGGTTCAATTCTTAGTAACCTATCCTTGGTTCTCACTTGGCAATAATTAGTGGGGCCTGAGAAGCAGTTGCCTGTTTAGACAAGGTAAGAGTTCTCTAATTTTCCATGACCTCCACCCTTCCCTATTGTCCCACAGTCAGCCTGCTTTCCTCTTTGTATTGCCTGCTTAGCATTTCAGGTACTTGCATTTATGACCTGTGGTTCATGTCTGTGCCTAGGCTATTCTACCAGAGCCATGGGTCCCACTGTCTCTGTTTCCGATGCTTTGTTTTCTGTTCTTTGCATCCCACAGGACAGCTAGCCCAGTGACTCCAAAAGATGTCTGATTACTTCTGCTTCCCTAAGCCTTACTTTGAATTATTTAATTCTCCGAGTCTCAGACCATTTTACCTCCATGTTGTTAAATCCATATACACCAACATTAAAGCCAGCTCTTGGTATCTACTTCTCCAGAGTCACACCAAAGTGCTAAGAGAAATAGATGTTATTTCCTGTTTTTTTGTGCTTCTAAATGCCCACTTCTTGGCATCTTAAGGAATTTTCAAGAATAATTTTGCAGTCTTTATCTCCTAAACTGGTTTTAAAATTTACCACTACTCCCACAAATATACTCAAGAGCAGAAGATGGAAACCCACTGTATCTGTTTCTCCCTCCAGATTGAAGCTCCACAAGGACAGACAACATGTTTCTCTCCTACATTGCTGGATCCCCAGGACCTAACAAAGTACTGGTACCGTCAAGTCATGTCCAAATCTTAGTGACCCTCATAGGGTTTTCAGTGACTGACTGTTTCTGGATTGCCTCAGGAGTGGATTGCCACGTCCTTCTCCCATTTTTGAGGTACTGGGAATCAAACCCGGGACCTCAGAGACTGCAGAGCAGCCCTCTACCAACTGAGCTAAATCCCAGCCCAGCAAAGGACGTAGTAAATACTTAATGAATCTTTGTTGAATGGATAGATGGATGATAGATGGATGATACATGATGGATGGAAGGGGGATGATCAAAGCGGTGAGAACCAGAACTGTACAGGATGCCCCCAGAGACAGGCTGAGAGTCAATCTAACTTAGCTATCTCACAGAGTAGGGGGAGGAGGATGAAAGAGATGAGGTAATTGAACTACTATATCACAAAAAGCCTGTACTCCTGCAGATTTCTTACAATTTGTTAAATCTTATGTTCTACTTTCCCTCAAACCAAGATCACTGGATTAGTACCTTAACTGAGACAGTGCAGCTGCCTCTGAGTCACTGCACAGAACTGCTGTATCACCTTAGGGTTCAGACAGTGCACACCTCAGCTTGAATTCCTACCTTAAACCAACTCTCCTAACCCTGCCCCATGACTTTACTCCTAATACTCTCCCTGTCCTCACCCAAAGCTTTGACTCCAGTATCAACACTGATCTTTCTTTTTCCTTTCAATCCTGAGTAGTTGAATCCATGGCTTCATGTATGCTAGGTAAGTGGTCTACCACTGAGCTGCACCCCCAGCACGTTTTTATTTTTATTTATTTATTTTTATTTATTTATTTATTTATTTTTGCGGTCCTGGGGGTTGAACCCAGGGCCTCTCACTTGCATGCTTTGCAAGTGCCGGACCACTGAGCTGCATGCACCCCAGCCCATTTTTTCTACTTTTTTTGAGAGAGGGTCTTGCTAAATTATGCAGACTGTCTCTGGTCTCGAACTTGAGATCCTCCTGCCTCCGCCTCCCAAGCCACTGGGATTACGGATTACAGGCGTGCGCCACTGCACCTGGCTTTATTTTTATTTTGAGACAGGGTCTTGCTAAATTGTGCAGGCTATCTCTGGTCTCAAACATGCCTCAGCCTCCTGAGTCACTGGGATTACAAGTGTTCACCATAACACCAGGCTCAGCCCTGATTTTGATCACAATTGCTTTTACAGTCCTGACACCAGTGCCAACCTTGATTCCAATCTTGATTTAGCCTTGCTCCAAGTACATCCTTGCTTTGGATGCTAAGTACACCACACTAACTTGTGTTTGTTTATTTGTTTTTTGGTTAGCTATAAAGCTTTTGCACACATTATTTCATCTGACAATTGCAAGTGTATGTAATCATCCTCATTTTACTAATCAGAAAACTGAAACTGTGAAAAATGCCATCACAAAATAAGTGGGAGAACCCAGATCAGATTCATGTCCTTTGAGTTGAGTTTCCACATATCCCTTAAGGATATGTGATGAGATGCACCTAGGATCTTCAATCACTCTACAGTGATCAGCCCGCAGGAGTCTGGGCTGTTGAATCTCCATGTCTCTATTGTCCTGGAACAAAATGATCTTTAATAATGAAAAAATCTCAGGGTACTAATTAGTAATGGTGATCCAGGTTGAAAATCCCCAATTTGAAAATCCAAAATCCAAAATGTTCTAAAATCCAAAGCTCTTTGAGAGTGCCAGCATGAAGCCATAACTGGAAAATTCCACATCTGACTTCATATAACAGGTTACATTCAAGACATAGGTACACTAAAAACATTGTATAAAATTTCCTCCAGGCTATGTATATAAAGTATATTGTTGTTGTTAGGTACCATTGAGTTGGATCTGACTCATAGCGACCTTCATAGGGTTTTCAATGGCTGATTGCTGTGGGATCGCCTTGGGAGTAGATTGCCACATCCTTCTCCCGTATAAAGTATATAGGAAACATAAATGAATTTTGTGTGTAGACTTAAGTCTTATCCCCAAGAGATCTCATTACTATTATGCAAATATTATAAAAAAATTTTTAAATCCAGAGCCTAAAACACTCTGGTCTCAAGCATTTTAGATAAAAGATACTCAATCTGTAGTAATAATAACCTTAACTGGGCTGGGAATATAGCTTAGTGAAAGAGCACTTGCCTAGCATGCACAGAGGCACTGATTTTAATCCCCAGCACTGCAAAATTAAACAAAACAACCCTAACTTACCAGAAAATTTCTTTGTGCAAGCAGAACGCTAAGGAGATCTTCATATATTATCAATAATCTTCCACAATGCTATGTAGTTCTGTAGCCCCACTTTACACAGCTAGCAAAAGATGACTGGGAATTTGAACCCAAGTCTTTCTTTAAATGCACTTCACTTCAACATTTACAAAGAAATGTAATTGAAGTGACAGAAACCAGATAGGGATCTGTTTTTTTTTTTTTTCCTATACTTTGGGTTGAACCCAGGGCCATGCACATACTTTGCAAATGCTCTACCACTGAGCTGTACCTCCAGCCCATTTTTACTTTTTATTTTAATTCAGAGTCTTGCTAAGTTATGTAGGCTGCCTCTGGCCTCTAACTGTGATCTTCCTTCCTCTGCCCCTGAGTTGCTGGGATTACAGGCATGTGCCACCATATGAGGCTAGGCATCTGGGACTTATTCCCACGTTCCCATTATACCTTTTGAGCCATAGTACCAAATTCCAGGGTATTATGTTTGATCACCAAATTTGGGTCAAAAATGAGTCAAACTTTGGTAGGACTGACTCACTGTGGTGTCTGTAGCTCTAAAAAGAGACAGGAAGCCTCAGGAAAGAACTGTGGGCTGATTGCTGTGGAGTGGTTAAAGATCCTACAAGCATCCCATCATGTGTCCTTCAGGGGTTGAACATTGAAACTCACATGCCTTCCAAAGAAAAGATCCAGATTTAAAATTCATTTTTACAATCAGACCTGCCGATCCCCATTTTTTTCTCCATCCTCAGCTCCCTTTGTGTCAACTTCTTTGTCTTTCACCTCTGACCGTAACACTTTATAATTTTCTCTTGTGGACAGGTTTCTTTGTCTCTCATCCAGTCCCTATCTCCATCACAGCTCACATCTCCAAAAGTCTTTGCTGCCTCCTCCTCAAGTCTTATGTCCCTAAGTCTCATTCTCAGTGCCTGAGACTGAGATATCTGTGTAATGGGCTCTTTTTGTGGCAGGTTTTTTTTTTTTTTGTATGTGGTAAAAATATACATAACATCACTGGGTGTCGTGGGGTATGGAGGTAATCCCAGCGACTTGGAAAGCTGTGGGGGAGGGTCATGAGTTCAAGGCCAGAGGCAGCTGTACAACTTACTGAGATTCTGTCATAAAATACAAAATAAAAAAGGGGTGGGGGTGCAGTTCAATGGTAATGCACTTGCCTAGTATGTGCAAGGCCCTGGGTTCAACCTCCCAGTACCAAAAAAAACAAAAAAAACAAAAATACACACATACACACAACATAGATAGGATTTACTTGTTTATTTGTTTGTTTTATTGTGGTACAATATAAAAAACATGAAGTTTACTTTTAGCCAGGCATGGTAGCACCTGCCTGTAGTACCAGCATTTGGAAGCTGAGGCAGAAGGATCACAGTTCAATGTCAGCCTGGGCCACACAGCAAGACCATCTCAAAAAAAAAAATTTACCTTTAAGCCATTATGAAATGTATGGTTGAGTGGCATTGAGGACTCACATTGTTGTGCAACCATTGCCATTATACATTTCTGGAAGCTCCATAAGAAGGTCTGTGCCCATAAATAGTAACTTTCCTTCCCACATCCCCCTCTTGTAGCTACCACTCTACTTCCTAACTCTATGAATTTGCCTATTCAAGGTATCTGATATGAGTGGAATCAAACAATATGAGGCCTTTGTGTCTGGCTTATTTCACTTAGCACAATGCTTCCAAAAGTCTTCTATATTGTAGCAAGAAACAAAATTTTCCTCTAGGCTGAATAGTATTCCATGTATGCATATTCCAAATTTTGTTTATTCATTCATCTGTCAATGGATACTTGGGCTACTTCTGCCTTTTGGCTATTGGGAATAATGCTGTTATGAACACAGGTACACAAGTGTCTGAATGTCTGCTTTCACTTCTTTCGAGTATATACCTAGACCTGGAATTGCTCCATCCTATGCTAATTCTTGGGACAATGATATGACAACATAGCAATCCTGAAACAATCAGCTATTGGAAACGCTACGTAGGGTCGCTATGAGTCTGACCCGGTTCGACAGCCCCTAACAACGTTAATTCTAGGTTTAACTTTTGAGGTTCCACAAAACTGTTTTCACAATGGTTGCATCATTTTTCATTCCTACTAGCAATGTACAAGGCTTCCACTTTCTCTACATCCTCACCAACATTTATTATCTCCTATTTTTTTCATCATAGCCCTTCTAATTGGTATGAGTTAGTGTATGAGGTCCCTTTGGACCAGAAGTCCCCATGTACCAGAAGTCTGGGTGTTCCAGATCCCCAGGATCTGCTTCTTCTCCCAGGGACCCCACTAGGTTCTCCTGGCTCTGAGAACTGACATTCCCCTGGGGCAGTGAAACCACCACAGCATGCAAGCAGCAAATGTACTTCTCTCCTGCATCATTTGGTCTTTCTTCCAGGCTCTGAAGAGCTGCCCATCTTTCTGCCTTTTGCTTTAACAGAGTTGGACTAAGAAATAACACAGACTCTGGGAAGAACACGCAGTCAATTTCTTTAGGCTTACAATCTTCTGATCTTTTTTTTCCATGTAGTTTTCCAGACCAGATCTGTGCTCACTCCAAGGGGACCAACTCTGGCTCTGCCCTGCCACTGACCTCAGAACTAGAATGGCATCCAGAGCCTTGGGCAAAACTGTTTCTTGGTCGCACTAGAATCTAGGGGAATATCTTATATTCCCCTGTTACAACCCTTAAGCTATTTGAATCAGTCCTTCCTTTAGTCCCTTTCTTTGCCAAAGCTCATAGTTGGTAGCTTAGGTCTTCAAGATGAAGACTGGGTGTGGTGATTCACCTCCTGTATGATCCTCATGACTCCTTGAGCGGAACTTCGAGACCTGGAATTTTGGTCAGAATCCCCTGTTCATATTCCCAGAACCCAGGATCTCTGGGGTAACATTTGTTTATATTGTTTAATATTTATATCTTTTCCATGGACTTCTGATGTCAAGAGTATGTGTGTCAAACTTGTGTCTTATGTCCACATCAAACCTGGCCCCATGGACTGTGTGGATCCTGGAATTTGTTTCAGTCCAGCTCTCACCCCTTTGTTTAAAGTTGCCTGATATAGCTTGGTGGTACAGCACTACAATGTTGTAAGGCCCTGGGTTCCATCCCCAGCACAGCAGAGGAGGAAAAAAAAAAACAAAAAAAAACAAAAAAACAAAAACCAATGTCTGATGTAAATTTCTATTTCTTTGAGCCATTTCTGTCTTCTGTGAAAGCAGGTGGAAAAAATGTCTCTTGGCATTGCACAAAAGGGAAAACAGAGAAAAGTAACTTTGCTAGGTTCACAGATGCAATTGGTAACTATGCTGGGAATGGAGCTTTGTTCTCTGACTCTAGAACCATAGCCTTCACCAAAGCAGTCACCCTTTCCTCAATAGGAAGCTGCAGCTTATGCTTGGCCTTTGGACTTGACAGCTGACACTGAGATTGGGCAGTCAGGCTTTCTACTCCTAGTTCTTCCTACTCTGATCCATAAGACTATTGTCTTTCAGATATGGATTTCATGGAACAGCCCTTTAAAGGAAAATTTTAAGACTTTCTAAAGCAAAACACATGACCCTCCAAATTTGGTAAAGGAAGAGTTCCTAAAGATAGGAAAGATAACAGCTGTGCAAGTCCTCATCTCTTCCTTTGCACTCTCACTTCCCCATTGGATGCCCTCTTCTTTCATTCTCACTCCCACTAAGGCACCCAGCCATGTGGTTCTATTGTTACCCCACTCCCTCCCATGAAAGCCTAGACAAAATCCAAGTCACTCTCTTTTACTTCCCATATGTCAATTGAGACAAGTTGGAATTTTCAGCTTTGCTAGAAATCTTATATACTCATCCTTGTTCAAGGACCTATAGTGCCTTCCTAGAATGTGTAGTATCAAGTGCAGACTTCCATTTAGTTTTTAAGACCTTTTATATTCTGACTTCACACTACTTATGTGTACTCAATTTTCATTACATCCCAAGGTAAACCTTCCTTAATCAGGCCAGAATTCTTGCTGCTTGTGTAAACATAGTGTATGCATACATAGGCACACACACACCACAGTTAAACACATCCAAGGTTTATTCTCCACAACATGTAAAATGTTTATTCCCAGCCCTATTATTTTTCCAGGAGTCTAGCCTGAAACTTCTTCTATCCTGCCCTCTACCAATCCCAATCTGACCTATCTTTTAAGATTTGTTCAGGTCCAGGATATCTCACTTTACTGTCTCAGTTCTCTAAGCTTTTCCTGCATCTATGACCAGTGGTCAGACTGTGCAATGCTTAATAGATTTTTTTAAAATTGTGGTAAAAAATACACATGGCCTGTGCATGAGGGTTCATGACTGTAATACTAGCAAATGAGATGTGGAGGCAGGAGGATCATGAGTTTGAGGCCAGCCTTGGGTTACATAGTGAGTTCCAGGCCTGTCTGGACTGTATAATGAGACCCCTGCCTCAAAAGAAGCAGACAAACAAAAATACACGTAACATAAAATGTACCATCTTAACAATTTTTATTTTATTTTGTTTACTTATTTGTATGTTTTCTTATTTGTTTATTTAGAGACAGGTCTTGCAACATAAACTAGGCTGGCCTCTAACTCATGCTTACAGGTGTGTACCACCAGGGTCAGGTTTTTAACCACTTTTAAATGTAGTGTTCAGTGGGGTTAAGTATACTCATTTTGTTGTGCAACGGATGTCCAAAACATTTTCCTTTTTCAAAACCAAAGCTCTGTACCCATTACACAATAACTCTCCATTTCCCACTCCCCATAACCTCTGGCAATCACTATTCTGCTTTTGGTCTCTATGAATTTGACTATTCTTGATACCACATCTAAATGGAATAGTATTTTCCTTTTTGTGCCTGGCTTATTTTATATACCATAACTTCTTCAAGGTTTATCCATATTGTAGCATGTAACAGGATTTCCTTCTTTTTTGAGATGGAGTAATAGTCCATTGTATGTATATACTACCCTTTATTTATCCTTTCATCTGTCGATGGACATTTGAATTACTTCTACTCTTGGATTTTTTTTTTTTTCAGTATTTGGGGTTGAACTCAGGGCCTCCCAAATCCTAGGCAAGTGTTCCATTATTGAGCTGCTGTTTTATTTTGAGACAGGGTCTCACTAAGTTATGAAGGCTGCCTCTGGCCTCAAACCTTTGATCCTCCTGCCTCAGCCTCCTGAGCTGCTAGGATTGCTGGCATGTGCCACAGCACACAACTCACCTGTTGGCTATTATGAATAATGCTGCTATGAACATGGGTATTCAAACATCTCTTTGAGACTGCTTTCACCTTTTTGGATATATGTCTAGAAGTAGGATCATTTGGTAGCATTTTTTTTTTTTTTTTTTTTTTTTTTTTTTTTTTTTTTTTTTTTTTTTTTTTTTTTTTTTTTTTTTTTTTTTTTTTTTTTTTTTTTTTTTTAGGAATTATCATTTAGCAGCTACATCATTTTGCAATCCCACCAGTAATGCACAAAGTTTCCAACTTATCCACATCCTCAAGAAAACTTTCTTTCTTTTGTCCTAATACTCACCATCCTACTTAATGGATTTTTCATTGTTTTATGTAAATTCATTTTGTCTTCCTAACCAGATTTCAGACTTCTTCAGAATAGGGATCCTGTCCTATTCCGACGGCCCTCAGAACACAGTGTGCGTGAGGTACACGTTGTTGTTGTTGTTGTTAGGTGCCGTCGAGTCGGTATCCGACTCATAGCGACCCTCTGTACAACAGGGGAAACACTATTGTCAGTGCTTCTCTGCTGTTCATAGGGTTTTCCATGGCAGATTGATTTTTGGGAGGGAGTTGCCAGGTCCTTCTCCCAAGCCTACAGCTTCTGGTGTTCCCAGACGGTCTCCCATCCAGGTACTAACCAGGCCCGACCCTGCTTAGCTTCTGAGATCTGACAGGATCGGACGCCCCAGGGCTACAGCTGCAGGAGTGAGGTACACCTTAGGTATTTGAAAATACTTTCTGATTAATTGAAGGAAATGAGCAGTTTGCAGTGAGTTTAATTTTTTAATTTTGGAACTTGGGGTAGAATTTTCTTTATAATTAAAATAAGCTGATCTCCAGATATAGACTGAGCAAAGCTTGAGTACACTACACTACACATAGGGGTAATATCACTGCTGCTTTTTCTTTTACTAAAAATGCAGGTATTGTGGTCATCCAACAACTTTCTAGGTCTATTTTTGCTGGGGGTAGTTCTACCCTCTCTGCAAAGGTGCAATGCTGCTCATGTGGAATCAGAAAAAATAAAAATAATAATAATTTAAAAAATCAACCAAACCTGACCTTGAGGATCTCAGCAGGCCAGGAACTGTGCAGAAACAGCACAAATAGAAAGGTGCTAGTAAGTGCAGGTATTCTCACTCTGCTTTGCTCTAGTCTCTACTTCATTTCTCCCAATTTACCTGAGATCTTGGGGAGCCAGTTTTCCATCCACTGCTGTGATTTTGAGGGTTACTTTGATTTTTAGTCTCTAGGTGGAAAAAAATCCCTTCACTTAGCCATCTGTTTGGCATTTTTAAAATGAAACTATCACTAGGAATCTATAAAAAGCACAAGTACAAAAGTGCTGAAGCAATTAACTTTCAGAGAACAGAATCTTTAGAAAAGCCGCCTCAGGGTGGCTGGGTTGGCACAAGGTGCTCAAGCGTACATCCCCTTCTTGATTCATCTCTGTCTGGGGAGCTCTGCTCATAGGTCTGCCCTGTACCCTGGCTTTCCCCATGGGTGTTCTCCTCTGGCCTCCATCTCAAAGGTGGGGTTGGAATAGAAGTGCTGCTAGATAGAAAGTTTGCGGTTTAAGTGGGCATTCCCAGGTGACAAAATAAACTGACAATCTTTAGATATGCTTTGGCACGCTGGGAAAATATGATTTTCTCAAGATATTTTTAGTGATAGGAATCCTCCAGGGAATCAGATATATGATCTAATGATTTAGAATTTCCAAGGAGGTAAACTGAAAATCTGTACTTTTTCTTCTCCTCTGTCGTCGTCGTCATCGTTGTTCTCCTCCTCCTCCCTCTCCTCCTTCTCCTTCTCCTCTTTCTCCTCCTCCTCCTCCTCCTCTTTCTTTCCTTTTTTTTTTTTAATACTGGAGAGTTGAATCCAGATCCTTGTGCATGCTAGGCAAGTGTTCTACTACTGAGCTGAACCTTCGGTCACCTTTCCAAATTTTTACTTTTATTTGCTTGCAGTACTAGGGAGCTAAATCCAGGGTCTTATTTGTAGTTTGCAAGTGCTCTAGCAATGAGCTGCATCTCCAGCCCCCTTTTCATTTTTTATCTTGAGACAGGGTCTTGTTTAGTTATGCAGGCAGCCTCTGGCCTCAAACTCACGATCCTCCTGCCTCTGCCTCTCAAGTCATTGGCCAGGCAGCACCATGCCTGGCCCCTTTCTAAAATTTTGAGACAGAGGCGTTGCTAAATTGCCCAGGCTTCCTCTGGCCTCAAACTCTCCATCCTCCTGCCTCAGCCTCCGAGTTGCTGGGATTACAAGTGTGCCCTACAATGCCTGGCAAGCCAGGTGATTCTTATCATCAGACAAATGTGGAAAACATAATGTAATTGGATATCTATTATGTCAGATACCTGGGCACCTTCTCAATAGGATACTCTTTTCCTCAGGGAGGGGTAAAGAGAAAATACAATCAAAATGATTATCAATACAAGGTTTGGGGGCTAGGGGTGTAGCTCAGTGGTAGAGCACTTACCTAGCATTCACAAGGCTCTGGGTTCTAACCCCAGCACCATAAAACAAAACAGTAAAATCAACAAACTTACAGGCTTCAGAGCAAGAAATCTGGGTTTGCCCTGCCCAGCATTAGCTGTATGACCTCGGGCAACTTATTTAACCTCTTTTTCATAAAGTAGGGGTGATATTGCATCTCCCTCACTGAGCATTAAATGAGACAGTGCATCCAGAACTGTTAGTCCAATGCCTGCTAAACAAAATTCATGTTCAATAAATAGATGCTATTATTTCCCCACAGAAGAACTCTAGGGTATCCCCATCATATAAATGTGGGTGAATAATGGTTATGAAATAATACTGGGTGTGGATAGTTCCAGGGATCCACACATATAAAAGCACAGCCAGAAGACTCAGTGATCACTTCTTTGACTAGACTTAGTAGAACCAACTGTAGCTGGCTATATTAAAAGGAAGAACATTTTCATCAAAGTCTGGCTCAAGCTGAATAGGCAGGAACCAAAGCAGACAGACTTAGACAGCTGGAGCTCTCCTGGCATGTCATCATGGGTTAGAAGTTGGAAGATTCCCCACTATAAGAACAAGCACCCCCACCTTCCTGACTGAATACTGTCTCAGAGACAGTTCACCAAACTCCAAAATCACCCACAGCTCTACCATTAACCCACCATGTGACCCTGGAGAAATTGTTCAAATGCTGTGAACATTAGTTTTCTCATCCATAAAATGGTGATATTAACAGTACTTTCCTTAAAGATTTGAAAAGACAATTGTTGTTGTTGTTGTTAGGTGCCATCAAGTCGGTATCTGACTCATAGCGACCTTCTGTGCAACAGGGGAAACACTATTGTCAGTGCTTCTCTGCTGTTCATAGGGTTTTCAATGGCAGATTGATTTTTGGGAGGGGGTTGCCAAGTCCTTCTCCCAAGCCTACAGCATCTGGTGTTCCCAGGCGGTCTCCCATCCAGGTACTAACCAGGCCCGACCCTGCTTAGCTTCCAATATCTGAGGGGATCGGATGCCACAGGGCTACCGCTGCAGGCAAAATGACAATATGATGCAAATAAAAATGAGTTATTATTATTATCTACTTTTAAAATTTTATATATTTATTCATTTAGAGACAAGGTCTCACTACGTAGCCAAGGCTGACCTTGAACTCACGATCCTCCTGGCTCAATCTCCTGAGTCCTGGGATTACAGACATGAGCTACCACATCTGGTTAATTTAATCTTTTTTTTTACTCCAGTACTGGGAGGTTGAACCTAGGGCCTTGGACATGCTAGGCATATTCTCTATCACTGAGCTGTACCCCCAACCCCTTTTTTATTTATTATTTTCAGACAGGGTCTCATTAAATTGTGCAGGCTGCTTCTGACCTCAAACTCTCAATTTTCCTGCCACTGCTTCCCAAATCACTGGGACTACAGGTGTGTGCCACCTCACCTGGCTTATTTAATCTTTTGAGGAGCATCTCAGTATGTCATCCAAGCTGGTCTTCAAATCTTAGGCTCAGGTGGTCCTCCTGCCTCAGTCTCCCAGTTAGCTGGGACTATGGGTGTGCTATGAGTCGGACTTGACAACCACCACCACAGGTGTGCACCACTGCACCCAAATTCATTATCTATTTTTTTCTTTTTCCTATTTTTTATGGTACCGGGGGCAGGGATTGAACCCAAGGCCTTGTGCATATTTAGCGAGTGCTCTATCACTGATCTGTACCCTCAGTCCCATTTTTTTGAATCAATAAAAATATATCACTCATTTATTTAAAAAGAAAAAATATATATATTGCTTATTTGAAAATAACAAAAATAAAAGTAATCTATGGAAAAGTATAATGACCACAGTTAATAATAATGTACTTTTTTGTGTGTGTGTGTGGTACTGGGGGTTGAACCAGGGACTTGTACTTGCATGCTTTGCAAGTGCTGGACCACTGAGCTGCACTCTTAGCCCTTTTTTTTTTTTTTTTTTTAACTTTTTGAGATGGGGTCTTGCTAAGTTTTGCAGACTGCCACTGGTCTCAAACTTGCAATCCTCCTGCCTCCGCCTCCCTAGCTGCTGGGATTAGAGGTGTGCGCCACTGCGCCTGGCTTAAGGTACACTTTTTTAAAAAATACATACTTTTTTTCCCCTTTATTAGTAAATGATGACGCAGTACAAAGTAAAACAGCATTGGCTTTTTCCATTATGCATCATTTACATCACTTCTGGCAACACTTTCATCAACCCACAAAGTTTATGGAACCTTATAGCTAATATGTAGTAAAACTCAAATGCTTATTTGGGTTATAGTCCCATATTTTTCCAATGCTCTCATGAAGTTGCGCTGTTTACATTGGGATCATCCTCTCCCCATTCATCCCTCCATATTGACTCCTCCCCATCCCACCTTCCCCAATCTTTGCTTCCCTCTGCTAGTTCCCTCCCTCCTTTCTACTCTATATTGTCCCTTCTTTGCAACATTTAATTGTGCATTCCATTTTGTTTTTTAAATCTTAAGACAGTGTCACACTGTTATATAGGCTGCCTCTGGCCTTGAACTCATGATCTTCCTGCCTCTGCCTTCCATGTCACTGGGATTATAGGCATGCATCACTGCATCCAATTTATTATCTATCTTTAACAAAGGATAGATTATAAGATCCCCTTGGAGAAAACTGACCTCCTTTTATTTAGTTCTTGCCACACTTCCCACAAGTACTGCCTCTAGAGTAAATAAGGAGCATCCTGGCTAGGAGATCATCAACATCCTGTTCCTCCCACTGGTGCTCCACACACACACCTATCTCTAGGGGTCTTTGCTATGTCCCTGCTCCCTCTTCCCTCAGATATCTACACATTTATTCCTATAGCATCTTTGTTTTCTTATGGTGCTGAGGAGTGAATCCAGCACCTGGGTACATGCTAGGCAAGTGCTCTACCACCGAGCTATGTCCCCAGCCCCTATGTTGATGTTGTTGTTAGGTGCCATCAGGTTGGGTCCAACTCACAGCAACCCTGCGTATAACAGCATGAAACACTCCCCAATTCGGTGCCAGGTACACTATCTTATTTATGTTTAAGCCCATTTTTTCAGACACTATGTCAAACCATCTAGTTGAGGGTTTTCCTTTTTTTATCAGCCTGCCACTCTCCCAAACATGATGTCCCTATGTTGTTGTTAGGTGCTGTCCAGTCGGTGTCTGACTCATAGTGACCCTACATACAATAGATGAAACACTATTGTCATGTTTCTTGCTATTCATAGGGTTTTCAATGGCTGATTGTTTTTTGGGAGTGGGTTGCCAAGGCCTTCTCCCAGGCATACAGTATCTGGTGTTTCCAGGCAGTCTCCCATCCAAGTACTAACCAGGCCCGACACTGCTTAGCTTCTGAGATCTAACAGGGCTGAATGCCAGAGTGGTACAGCTGCAGGCCTGATGTCCCTATAGGTTTTCTAAAAGAAGACTGACTTCTCCCAGGCACTTAGCTGTTCCAAACTTTCCCCAAAGGCTCATTTAATTGTTCTCAGTCCCTGGGGAGCATTTTCAGAAGGTGGGCAGGGAAGATAAAGAGACAGAGGGTGGGAATGAAGGGTGGTTAGGAAGGGAGGAGCTGAGGATTCAGAATAGGAGAGAAGGTGGAAATGTGTCATGAAGATCCTCAAAATCTGTAAATTCTGCATCTCATCATTTTTAGTGAATGAACGCAAATGACTCACTTCCTTTATTGGCCTCTATTTTCCTCTCTGTGTAATGGAAAGGGAAGTGCTTCCACTTGCTTTAAAGACAGAAAAGCATATAGAAGCCAGCATTCTGAATCTGGCTTGAGAGAGCCATGAGCATTTGAAAATATAAATCATGTTAGGCCATGGCTGTTATCTTGCTTTCCTTCCAAAACAAAGTTTTTTGGTATTTCAGCTTGTAGTTTGTCTCCTAGGTGAATGTAGTTCCCTAAATGTTGTTAACATCTTGGCAGTTTTCAGCAAAGTCACCAGTTTCTGGCTTCCATTCCAATTCTTTATTCCTGCCCTTTAGCTTCTACTTAAGCATCCATTGCCACTCAACATGTTAACCTGAGCTCTAAATAGAAGTTCTAGGGCCAGAGCTGACTTTGGTTCCTGGTGGGGGATTCAGAATCCAGAAAGTCTGGAAAGTCATGACCAATACTCTTTTAAGGTGGTAAATTTCTGACTTACGTAGTAACTGTGTTTAGGGACGAATAAAAATTTGGCCAAAGCTCAAGACATTGATGCAGTGATCTGAGCTGACTGGCCTGGGTGGGGCTAGAAATCAGGCCAAAGATGGTGAGGCCTGAAAGGGTTAGAAAGTTTAGAGGGTCATAGGCTGAAGCTGGAGGGACCATCTCAGCCCGGCCTCTTGGTGTTATTGACGACACAGTATAACCTCAGGGTCCAGCCCCTGCGCTCTTTACTTTCCATGAGTAAGGAAGCAACTATGTGGCTTCCCTCCACTCCTTTCCACAGGCCGCTGGGGGCCCAGCAGCTCCAGCACCTCCCCTATCATGTTACAAGCCCAGACATGGCTTTTGTTGCCAGGCCAGCTCCACCTTTAACACTAAACAATCAGGGAGAAGGGGGTCCTCAGACAAGGAAGCTATGTGACCAGTGTTCCATGGCCCCTCCCCCAAACTGCTGAAGAGTCTGCACACATGTAAGAGAAAAGAGAAGAGTTCAGGTCACACAGACCTACAGATGAGGGGGTGAGTGGGAGTCAGGCATGTGGGGGCGAGCAGCATATGCAGCTGTCTGTCCCAGCTGCCTAGTTGCTGGGAACTGTGGGCCAAGGACACAGCATCCTCACTTAACTGGAATCCCGAAATGGACTCCAGAATGACCTGATCTTCTGGAATAATAACCACAGTCAGGAAAGGAAAAGAAACACCCAAGGTGGAAATTATAGTTTACAAAGTCCATCCTTCCATCTTTAGCATCTAAAACTGTGCCCGGCACATAGTAGGCCCATTATAAATACTGAATGAAGAAGGAATGGACAAACACTTCCACACACAAGAACAATCCTCATTCCTCTGCAAAATGAGGCACAGTCACGGCAGGTGTTCCTTCATTTTGCAGATGAGAAAATAGAGATCAAAAGAGTTAAGTGACTTTTCTAAGATCATTCAATTTGAATATGGTCTCTCTACAGTTCTATGCTGAACATTCTTATTGTGGAAACCCAGGAATACATCCTATGACTCAACATGAACTTCCTTCTGTGTCTAGTAGCCTTTGAGTGGCTCAGGTTCCTGGACATACATAGTCTTAAGACCAGGTCTAGACACTCTGCTCCTCCCTGCACACCTGACATCTGCCTTCCCTGTTATAAGAAGTTCCTAAAAAGGAATCCCCTCCATCACCTTCTGTTGCCACACCTAACTCAGGAGTTCTGGGTTCCTGAGACACAGAGGCAGGAGTTGGTGGCTTCTTTCTTGGAGTCAAGAAAAGAATGAGCTGGGTGCTGTGGTGCATGCCTGTAATCCCAGCAACTCGGGTTGCTGTGGCATGAGGATCACAAGTTCCAGGCCAGAAGCAGCCTACGTAATTTAGTGAGACTATGTCTTGAAATATGGGAGAAGGGCCTGGCAATCCACTCCCAAGGCAATCCCGAAAC
This sequence comes from Pedetes capensis, assembly GCA_007922755.1. Classification (NCBI taxonomy): domain Eukaryota; kingdom Metazoa; phylum Chordata; class Mammalia; order Rodentia; family Pedetidae; genus Pedetes; species Pedetes capensis. Next base: position 25,962 of record VMDO01018577.1, read on the forward strand.
AGTCAGCCATTGAAAACTCTATGAGGGTCGCTATGAGTCAGATACCGACTCGACGGCACCTAACAACAACAACAATGTCTTGAAATAAAAATAAAAATAAAAAGAGGGCTGGGGTACAGCTCAGTAGTAGAGTACGTGCCATGCACGTGCAAGGCCCTAGGTTCAATCTCCCAGTACTGAAACAAAACAAAAAAACGAATGAAATTACATATATTCAGTTCTTTATTCTCTCACCTTCAACAGAAACTTCAGATAGTATAGACCACAAAATAAGTTCCTGGAATTTCTAGAATTCAAGTAAGCAACTAAATTTTATTACAGAGTGGGCATCTTAAGAGCTCAGCAGCCAAGTCCAAGCAGTGTCTCAGAAAGATCTACAAAGCCAGTAGGAGGGCTTGTGCTGAGCACCTGACCTGGAACATCTTACATCACCTGACTCGTCTTTTCACAGCATTTTGCCTCTTTATGGAGATATGAGCAGAACACAGAACACAGAAACAAAGGTCAGAAGATCTGGGTTTTAATGATGGCTTTGTCACTTGTCACCTATGATATCTCCTCTCCACCTCATTTTCCTCATCTGCAGAATGGGAATAACAATCCCAATCTATGTCACAGGCAGCTATGAGTTTAAAGAGGAATGATTTAACCTCAAAATGCCTTTAAGCATAAGACAGAAATACTATATAAAAATAGTATAAGCTAGTACTATTCCTTTTATTTTCTTTCTTTTTTTATTGGAAGTTTTTAATGTACACCTTAATGCTAGTACTATTCCTTAAGACAAGAAAGAAAGAAAGAGAAGGAAGAAGGAAGGAAGGAAGGAAAGAAAGAAGGGAGGAAGGAAGGAAGGAAGCTTCTAAAATGCCCCAAAGTTCTCTGTTCCTATTCATTCACTGATTCATTCACAATAAAACACCTTTGTGAATAAGGCAGGTACCAAGTGCTCAGAGAGAGACAAAGATAACTAAGATGTGTTTTTTGCCCCTGAAGAACTGAACGTCTAGCATGGACCAAACCAATAGATAATCAGAGATTTCAGAGGGCTCTGAAGATCAGCAAGTGGAAAGGGCGGATCTATGAAGAGGTGGAGGCACTAGGATTGTTCACCTAGGTAAAGAAGTGGCAAAGGAAGGAGGAAGAAGAGGGGTATCATACTACATAACGGTCTCCCTTTGTCCAGGAGGAAATGAGGTCATCCAGCTCTCAAAGAATCAGCATGACAGCCTCCAGCCAAGTAATTTAGAGTCATGAGAGCTGATGGGGGAGCAATGTGAGTCATGACAGCGGGGTGGGAATTTCCTAATACCTAACCTAAGAGTTTCGGGGTAAGTCCTCAGGCTGTAATGTCTCTGTTTACATTTTGATCACGTTTATTTACAACTAATGGCCTCTCAAATCTAAACAAAACTGGCCACTGTCTTCTAGAGGAAGTAGCAAGACTGGCTCTGAAACCTATGGAACTTCTGACTCATTGATCCCTCAACAGCTGGTAGCTCAATGGGCACAGGAAAACTAACTCTGAGGATGTGGGTCACCTGCCTCCCCAAAACTGGATGGTTAATTTGCACTTTTCCCAACTAGAGGCTGGCATTCTGAGACCTCTGGCTGGGGTGGAGCAAGAGGGCCTTCCTCCTTTCTATCTCCTAGCATTCTCTCTGCTTTCCTTTTGCCTCTCTCAAGTATTGACCCAGACCCGAGGTCTACTTTTGCAAGGTAGTAAAATGCTGCAAAGGAAAGGAACCAAGGCTTAGGCCCTAGTGAATTACAAGAACTCAGCCTCCTCCCTTCTATGAAGGGAGCCAATTCTGTGGGGTGGCATCGAAATGACCCTAAGCGCTTGTCCCAGACACAAGGGCAAAGAGAGGGAGGTGACTGATTCACAGAGTCCTTTCTGTGCTTCTCCAACTATGCCTGAGGCATGCGTGGGGGGGGGGGCGCGTGTGCACAAATGTATGTGCTTGTCCTCAGGAAGGGCAAGTGGAGTTATTTACACATGACTGGTCTTCTGAGGCCAATTTTATTTGATAAATAATTGTTTTTATCTTAATAAACATAATGCTCTATGATCAAATAGAATGCTAAATACATGTGCATTTTAAGGTGGGTAATTATCTTTGGGGAAATGAGGGATACAGGGATATATTTTTAAAAATCTAAACAGTATAAAAGAGCATAGGGTGAAAAATAAATCTTCCCCTTATCTTGTCTGCCAGACCTTCAGCTCTTCTACTGAGAGGGAAGAGTAGAACTTCCCTCCACAGTGCACAGCCCACATTAATAAGGTTTTACTATTTCACTCTTAATTAACTAACTTTATTCTTTCCCAGGCAAATAAATGGATTGTTTGTTATAGAAATTTCTCAAAGACCCATTGACACTTCAACAGGAAGCATCAAGTGTATGCCCTAGGACTTTGTTCTTACAGTCTACAATATCCTATGGTGACCCTTATCCAATTCTTATTATGCTTTCAAAAGCCGCTGTTTTCAAAGACCAACCTTAAACCAAACAGCAAATTCCCAATAAAAAATGACATTGATTTTCCCTTTCTGATAACACTACTAAACTCCCTTATTACTGAAAGTGATAAACCCAGCTTTGTCTTCCAATCATTGTGTTGGTGACAATTGGGGACCAGCATTCTATAGAAGGCAGCCCTCCTTAGCAGGTGTTTTCATGTCTTTGTTTCAGGGAACCTAAGTTTAGTGTACCTTTCTCATGGATAAGGAGGCTATAGGAGCTGCAGGCTATGCCCCTATATCAGGCGTCTGAATAATTCTCCTAGGCAGGTGGGGGCAGAGGATGGTCAGGTTGGAGAACTGATTAGGTGACTCGGGAGGAGGCTTCAGAGCAGGGAGGGAGTCTACAGAGTGCTCTCCCATCTCTATAATTCGCCGGGGTTCGTAGGGGACCTGAACCAGCGTCAGATGAATGAGAGGCGAAGAATGTACATTTCTCTTGATCCCTCAGTCCAGACTGTGTTTGTCCCCTCGGCTGGCGATCGCGTTGGCCCCTATTCCTTGCCAGAGGGGAGACGGCAAGCATTTTCCAGGTCACTGCGGCTGCAGGGAAAGGAAGGGGAGGGAGATGAGAGCTGGCGATTCGTCCCGGGGCGGGGCCGGGGCTGGGGCGGGTCCTAATATAGAGCAGGCGCGGCCAGCCAGCAGCGCAGCGCCAAGACTCGCGCCCAGGAGCCCAGGAGCCGGAGTGTCGACCCTTCCCCGCAGCGCCTGCCTGCACTCTTCCGCCCAGCCATCGGTGAGTGCCGCTCGTTCTAAGAACGAGGAGCTGGAGGTGCCGCGGCCCCGGCTCCCGCGCGTCTCCTCTCCTCCTACCTCAGCCTGCGCGGCTGCTTAGCGGCCGCGGGTCCCGTCACCGCTCGGGTCCCATCCGTCCACCCGCGGTGCGGGACCAGGCTATGCCGCGAGCTGGGAGCCCCCAAGGGAGGAAAGACTGCCGGGCCTAGGAAGCTTAGTCACCACCAGCTTGTTCCCCAGGAGACGCGGGACTTCTCTGAGCTGCAGTAACCTACCTGCCATACTTTCTCTCTCCTTCACTTCTTGCCCTGACTTCTTCCCTTGCAGAGCCGCGGTCTAGAGCCCAAGCTTGCCACCATGAAAGTCCTACTGGCGTGCCTGCTCCAGTGTGCCCTGGTTGTGAGCAACTCTGAAGTGAGTGGTTTCCCTACTTTGTCGCAGAAGGGGGCTTGCAGGACCCCTGAACAGCACCAGGGAAGGAAGGGGTTGCATAGGGAGCTAGAGTCCCCCGGATTGCAACAGCTGGGGCCAGATTCTTCTGGGGAAATGGGACAAGTCTGCCGTTGCTGCTCTGAGAACCAAGGGAATTCGCACTTAGTGATTAAGGGAGGAAGAAGCCCTAGGGACGGCCCTAGCTTGAGGGCACCTGGTATGTGATGCTTGCTTAAGTCAACCCATTTCTCCCCACTGGAAACCCATGATCTTCCACTGGAGGGCTGGTTAAATAGGAACAGGAAGAGAGGGGAGCCGTGGGGGTGGGTGGTGGGGGGATGAATTTTGGGATTGGGGTCAGTTTATCCTCACTGTGGAGTCCTAGGAGCATGGGACCTTTGGTGATTTCCCCCCCTCCCCAATCTCTTGCAGGGCAGCCGTGAACTTCAAAGATCTGATGCATGTGAGTACTCACCCCTTGCACAATAGTTGGCTGCATAAACATCTTGGAAAGCCTTAGGAGGCAGCTCCTCCCTGTTCCTGCTTCTGGGGTGGCTGCCCCCTCCTTGCCTACTCCTATGCTCCTTGCTTACCCTATTTTTGTGCTCTCCAGTGAACTGTGGCTGTCTGAATGGAGGAACATGTGTGACCTACAAATACTTCTCCAACATGCGGCGATGCAGCTGCCCAAAGAGATTCCAGGGGGAGCACTGTGAGATTGGTAAGGGGATCTCAATTCTAACTGGGAAGGAGGGAACATCAGAGATTTCAGAGCAGGAAAAGATGGGTGGGATGAAAGAGCAAGTAGAAGCTGGGCATGGTGGTGCACATCAGTAATCTCAGCACTTGGGAGGCTGAAGCAGGAAGATTGTGAGTTCAAGACCAGCCAGGGATACATAATGAGATGCTGTGTCAAAACAAAACAACAAACAAATAATAAAAGAGCAGGCAGAAGATAGAAGCTTGAAGTGAGATGGGTAGCATCTTCATACTTATGTGATATACATCATCAGCGCACGCACACACATATCTCATGAAGCAGCAGCTACACAAATGTGAAGTGGGAATGGGAGACCCTCTCCAGCACCATCTGCTAGGTCTGAAACAATGTCATGTCTGAAGTGCTTGTGTGAACTTCCTCCTCTATTTTCTCATCCTCATATTCTTTGTAGATACATCAAAAACTTGCTATGAAGGGAATGGTCACTCTTACCGAGGAAAGGCCAACACTGACATCAAGGGCCGGGCCTGTCTGGCCTGGAATTCTGCTGCTGTCCTTCAGAAAACATACCATGCCCAAAGATCCGATGCTTTTCACCTGGGCCTGGGAAAACACAATTACTGCAGGTGAGGTGGGGACCACATACCAGGAACTAACCCCATGGCCTCTCAGAAACCCTTGTTACCATCCCATTCTGCTTCCAGAGTGCTACTATAGCATGGGAAAAGCCAGGCCTCTGATTGAGTCTTCCCTGGATGGGAGGATGCAGAGAAGGCATTCTGGGTTGGAATGACATCCCCTGTCCCTCTATGTTTCCAGGAACCCAGACAATCAGAGATGGCCCTGGTGCTATGTGCAGATTGGCCTAAAGCAGTTTGCCCAAGAGTGCCTGGTACAGGACTGCTCTGTTGGTGAGTGACCCTGATTGCTAATGACAGTGGGTGGCAAAGGACAAACTTAAATCCACCTTCTTCAATCACAAGAGGGATGAGAAGGGAGGCCTATCTAAGTGGGATACTTTATCCTTCCTGCTTCTCCAAGACATCCCTCTCTCCTCCAGGAAAAAGGCCCTCCTCTCCTCCAGAACAAGAGTTCCAGTGTGGCCAGAAGGCTCTGAGGCCCCGCTTTAAGATTGTCGGAGGAGAATTCACCGCCATTGAGAACCAGCCTTGGTTTGCAGCTATCTATAGGAAGCACCGTGGAGGCTCTGTCACCTATGTATGTGGCGGCAGCCTCATCAGTCCTTGTTGGGTGGTTAGCGCCACACACTGCTTCATGTAAGTCCCTCTGTCTTTTCTCTCTGACCCTCTTGCCCCACTCCAAACACATCCCTTTCTCTGTCCTGCAGAGGATTCCACTTCGATTTTCCCCCTCAGCCTCTCTCCATTTGGTCCATGTCCTTGAGGACAAGTCATACTTTGAGGCCTCTATGGTGGGGAGAAGGAAGTGACAGGATTTCATGATATTGGCCTACATAACAAGTCTCACTTCCCATAGTAATCACCAACAGAAGAGGGACTACATCGTATACCTGGGCCGGTCAAAGCTGAACTCCAATACCCCTGGGGAGATGAAGTTTGAGGTAGAGCAGCTCATCTTGCATGAGGACTACAGCGCGGAGAGCCTGGCCCACCACAACGATATTGGTGAGTAGAAAACCCTCAACCACCAGAATGATGATGGTCACAGAGAGGAGGCCACGGAGGGCCTCTGAGGAGAGGCCCAAGTGGAGGGGAAAGTTGTAGGGGAACGCGAGGCTCCTTCCTTACACAATAAAGGGAATGGGGTTGGGGGTTTAGCACAGTTGGTAGAGTGCTTGCTTAGCATGCTCTGAGGTCCTGGGTTCAATCCCCAGCACTACAAAAAAATTAAATTAATTAAAATAAATAAATGGAATGGTGGGGAAGAGTTCTGAGTGAAATATATGAGGGCCCTAGTGCTCTTCTTTAGAGATCCCCAATTTTCCAAACAGGTAGCCTCTTCCGAGTGGAAATAGCCCTTTGGGCATAAGGCTTAGACTGAGAAAGCCTTGTTTTTGTAAGTTAGGATGGATGCAGTTTCTGTTTATACCACAATATTGAATTTGGAGAGTAGAGAGTTTAGTTCAGCTCCCTCAACAGGCGCTTTTTGCAGGAAACAACCTGTTCAGTTGTATGTGGCAGTCCTGGCTTCCTAAGCCTTCATCAGCAGCTGGAACAAAGCTCTTGGAGGATAAGGCAGGGAGCCTTCCAGGTGACAAGTTACCAGCAGACCTCTCTGGATAAGCTATGCCCCTAACTGACCTAGGGATAGATATAGCCATTCTGTCAGGATTTGGAGGGGAGAGATGGTGACTACCTGACCAAGTAATGATCTTTCTTCCCTGACCCTCTCTTCTTCCCTCAGCCTTGCTGAAGATCCGTTCCAGCATGGGCCAGTGTGCACAGCCATCTCGGTCCATTCAGACTATCTGCCTGCCGCCAAGGTTTGGCGATGCCAATTTTGGCACAGGCTGTGAGATTACTGGCTTTGGAAAAGAAAATTCTAGTAAGTGACATCAGGGCTGTCTGAGCAGATACTGGGCAAGAGTTGTGACCTGGAAGTGAGTGCAGCAAACTATCAAGGGAAGTGTGTGGAGACAGAGATGGGAGGTGGCAGATGGATCCAGGAAATAGAGTGTTATTTAGTGAGTGACGGACCACCAACATAAATAGACAAGGCGTAAGCAGCTATGGAGGAGTGTTTCTCTCCTTGGCAAAGAGTCTCAGAGGACAGATACATCTTAATGCAAACTCTTCCCTGTTTTTTCTATCTAGCTGACTATCTCTATCCAGAGCACCTGAAAATGACTGTTGTAAAGCTGATTTCCCATGAGGAGTGTCAACAACCCCACTACTATGGCTCTGAAGTCAACACCAAAATGCTGTGTGCAGCTGACCCAGAGTGGAAAACAGATTCCTGCCAGGTAACAGTCTCAACTATTTCTCTTCATTACCCTCAAATTTCCTTGGAGCTCCTAGGCCTCACCCTGCCAGCTTCGGGGAGTCTCTTCCCAGCCAAAGCCCTAAGAAGACAGAATCAAGAGCTAGGGTTTTGGGGAACTTAAATCAATCCTTCTGTGTTCTCTAATCATTTGGCATGAGCCCAGCTCTGTGCTAGGCACTTTAGACTTGGGGAGACTAAGAAAAAGAAAATGGTAGAAAGCAACATAACTCGATGATCAGGTGTTTATAAGAGGGAGGGGAAGCTTTAAAAAATATGGCTTGAAAGTTTGGTATAGTGGTACATGCCTGTAATCTCAGCACTTGGGAGGCAGAGATAGGAAGGAGGGTTTAAGAGCAGACCTGGGCTATGTAGCAAGACCCTGTCTTAAAAAGAAGAAGCCAAGTGTGGTGGCCCATGCCTATAATCCTAGTGACTCAGGAAGCTGAGGCAGGTGGATCATAAATTCCAGGGAAGAAGCAGCCTACATAACTTAGTAAGACTCTGTCTCAAGATAAAAAATAAAAAATGCGCTGGGGGTACAGCTGAGTATTAGAGTACTTGCAAAGCATGTATGTGAGGCCCTGGATTCAACAACCAAGTACCACACACACACACACACAAAAAAAAAAAAAAAAAAGGGAGAGAGGAGGAAGAGGGGGAGAAGTAATGGGAGGAGAATATGAAATACCTCATAAGTATTTAAAGAGCTAAAGGGAAGAAAATAGGGTATTTTGGTTTCAGTTGAAAGATCTGAAACAGAGAGCCATATTCCAGGGTGAAGAAATAGGGTCTGGGAGCTTAGGTGAAATGGTAGCAGATGAAAGCCAATTAGAGCATTTCAAATCTGATGTGGTAGAAAATGGAACCTCACTAAGGACTTCTACTCTAGGAATCTCTCCCAGCCATCTGAGGCATGGTAGGGTGGTGGGATCGGAAGGCTTCTTCCTCACTCCCTCAGGGTTCATCTGTTATGTCTTTGGCTTCCTAGGGAGACTCTGGAGGGCCCCTTGTCTGTTCCACTGATGGCCGTATGACTCTGACTGGGATTGTGAGCTGGGGCCGTGGATGTGCCTTGAAGAACAAGCCAGGTGTCTACACAAGGGTCTCATCCTTCCTGCACTGGATCCGCACCCACATCTGGAAAGAGAACAGCCTAGCCCTCTGAGGGCTTCCAGGGAGCCAAAGGAGGAAACAAACAGGCTGCCCATGCCTGTGCTGTCATCTCTGCAGTGGGTCCTCTCCATCAGCTGTAGGGAAAGGGCTGAGGAGGACAGGCTCTGCAGAGATGGTTTGCTTGTGCTGCCTGCCAGGGTGAGCGACCACAGCTTTACCCTCAGGCACGGGCCTAGGTGCTGGCCACCCAGACCCTGCTGGCCATGATGGAGAAGTGGTCCTGACTCAGGATGGCATTGACCAGTAGTTGTCTTTTTCCGGACTAAAGCCTCTGGAGTTAAAAATGGTGTCTCCTGTTGGTAGGAGGAGAGCCAGTTCCCCCAATAGGGATCATTCATGAGAACTGCTGTTGGGAAACGAATAATTTCTCAATTAGAAAGTATAACAACGGAAGTCTGTTGAAAGAGTTTGGCCAATGTGGGAACAGCAGTTTAGGAAGTAGAGACACTAATGACTTGAGAGAAAGGCTGTGGCACTCCATGAATGGATCAGGAAATACATACCTATATATGTCTGTGCACTTGCCCACCAGCTATAAGGGCTGGCGTGTTTCTGTGGCTGACTGCAAGTCTAGATTTCCCTAAACTGTGATGCCACAAAGAGTCATCTGTCTGGAGATGTTGTGGATTATCGTTGGGGCCTCTGGAGTCTCCTACGTGATGCTCCATGTGAATGTATCATTCTTGGGCATAACCTGTGACCAGCACTAAATGTCTGTTTCACTTTTACATAATGTCCCTTTCTGGGCCATTTGTATTCCTTTTGACCTATCAGCCTAGTTCAGCCAATCCTCACTGGGTGGGGTGAGGACCATTCCTGTATACTGACTATTTAAAAATTATATTCTGCTATTTTTATTTATATCTATTTTTATAATTATGAATAAACGTGTTCAATAAAATGTGATTTTTTTTCTGAAAAATTTGACTTCTCTGTGGTGCTTATGTTGGAGGGAGGTGGGAGCATAAAAAGAAGAAAATGAAAAAGATGACATGTATCATAGAGTTTCTTATGGAGTTTAGGTGGATCCTCCTTGGGCAAGAAGGACACATGAGCAAAAATTGCTGATCCAGAATGCCAGTGTGAATCTGTGGCATTCAGGGAATAGCAAACATCATTCTATGTGTGGGCTAGTGCTGAGATTTCTGTGTGTTAATAGAGGATCTCTGTGCTTATTGTGGCTTTGGAAAGGCAAAGTTAGGAGAGTTATAGGGCCAGGCTTCCATAGCACATAAGGTACAAAACAACTCAGGGGTTATGGCTTGGTAAGTGATGTGCAGGCTGTTTCAGCTCTCAATTGCCTTCTTGGTCTGATGCCTTTATGCAGCATGCATCATGTTTAACTGTACACAGAGGTCCTTTTTAGGATTAACTGTACAGTATTCTCTTTACTCTGCCCACCCCCACAAATCCTTGGGATGCCCTCTGCCAAGAACATTTGCTTTGAGGGAAAATTGCTGATCCAAAGCACTAGTCTGTGACAATTCGAGGAAAAGAAAATGTAATTTCCTATCATCTACATTTGGGGCTGGTGCTGTTTTCTCAGTGTGTTAATGTAGTTCAGGACCAGTCATTGCTATCCTAAGATCAGGGTGCTCAGAATCTAAAGCTGGATGATGTCCTAATAGGAGTGACCATATACTTTGAGCCAAACAAGTTTTGAAGAACTGAGGTGTAGAAGGCAGGCTGGGAGATACAATTAGATGCCAAAGTACTGGCTTTTCCAAGTCATTTTAATGGGTTTTGGCAGTGTTTCTTAACTGAGTCACCTGAGAACCTTTGGGCAATATATATACACCTATGCCCTACGTGTTCTGATTATGATTCAGGTCAGGGATGGTGCCAGGGCTTGTGATTTTAGAAAAGCTCACCAGGTGTTTTTGACATGCACTACTGATTGAGAACCTTGGGGGAAAGTTGGGCAGAATATATGACTGGTACAGAAAATTCAAGATACAGTCAGCATGTACTCTCCACATGAATAGCCAGTTTACTGTGTGGAGTTTTATAAATACAAGGTCTCCTGAGTGTTCTGTGTATCCCTGGAGGTCAAGAACCCAGAATATTGAGCTTTTAACCTCTATAATCTAGTATGTTGTTTCACATGGTGTGCTGGGGTGGTTCAGCATGGATTTTGGAGTCAGGTGACCAGGCCTAGAAGCCTGGCTTCAACACTAGCTGTGTGGCTTGGAAAGGACTTTTAGCCTCTCTGTGCCTCAGTTTCCTCAACTATAAAAAAGAGATAGCAATACCTATCGCCTGGGATTGTTATAAGGATTCATGAATTCATAAGTTTCTTAGCACAATCCTGGCACCTAATAAAAGCACCCAAACAGTGGCTATTCCAATATAAGTAAATTTCTTTTTCTTTTCTTTTCTTCTTCTTCATCTTACTTATTTTATTTTTTAGTTTTGCAGTTGTAGGGGTTGAACCCAGAGCCTTACACATACTTTATAAGTACTCTACCATTGAGCTGCCTCCCCAGCTCCATTTTTCTTTTTTATCTTATGCAAGTTGCCTCTGCCCTCTTGATCCTCCTGCCCCCTGCCTCCCAAGTCATTAGGAATTACTGGGATTATAAGTGTGCACTGAGCCAAGCCAAAGCTAAGTCAATTTCTACAGAATTGAATGGGAACTCTTTCTTCTCTCACGTCTCGGGATTGCACTATTTTGTGGAAACAGAAACTTGCTAGGAAAGAAAAGGCATGATTTAAAGCTAAGGGGCCCAGCCCAAGCTGAGTTGCTACTCAGCTTCTGCATTCCCCGCCCCCCGCCCCACCAGGGGCCAAGGAAGATCTTGTTCAGACTTGAGTAGCTCCACATCAGGACTCCCAGACACAGAAAACAGGAAGTATGAGCCCCACTGGCAGGTTGAGCAATGAGGCTGCTAACAATCTTCAGACCATTTTCTAGCCACTACTTCAACCCCAAGCCAGCTGCTGTCTCTTCCCTCAATCTTAGGGTTCATTCAGGCAGGCACTAGGCACTTCTTCAACTGTTTCAGACCTCTAGATTCTCAGTTTGGGGACTGCCTTCTTCTAGTGCTAAGACAACACTGTGCTAAATTTTTCAAGTGTTGTTGTTGTTAGGTACTGCAGAGTCAATCTGACTCATAGCGACCCTCATAGTGTTTTCAGTGGCTGATTGTTTTGTGATTGCTTCAGGAGTGGATTGCCACATCTTTCTCCCATTTGTGTGGTACTGGGGATCAAACCCATGACCTCAGAGACCACAGAGCAGCACTCTACCAACTGAGCTAAACCTCAGCCCCAAATTCTTCACATGGGGCCTGATTTAATCCCCACCACAATTTTATGAGGAACTACTATTCTTAGCCTCATTTCACAGTAGAGAAAATGGAGGTACAGAGGGATTGAGAGAACTGCACAAGGCACTGCAGCTGCAAATGCAAAAGAGCCAGGGTTCAAACTCAGGCAGCTGGCTCCAGAGTCCATGTGCCCAACACTATGACATTTTACCTCTCAGGAGGGCTCAGATAGGGGGAAAGAGAACAGCCCTTCTTTCAACCCCCTACTGCAGGGATGCTGGAAAGGAATATCAGAATTTCAGCTCTGTTTGTTTAAGACAGGATCTCACTATATAGCCCAGGCTGGCCTGGAACTCACTATGTATCCCAGGCTAATCTCAAACTTGTGATTCTCTTGCCTTGGCCCCTGGCAAGTGCTGAGATTACAGTTTTATGCCTGTCCTGAAATATCTTTTAGATAGTAATTTTCTCCTCTTAAAATGACTCCCAGGCCATGTGAGAGGACTACACTTAGCCACCAGTTTCAAAGTACAACTTCACCCTTCTGAAGCTAACCTCAGCCATTTCTGCTGAAATCTGATTTCATTGAAGTGGTTTCCGTTTTCGCCAGAATCCTTCCTTCTGAAATATTCTGTGGCCCATTCTATAACTAGGACTCAGTTTGATTTCTACTTATGCTGTGTCTTTCCCAAGCCAGCACCTCACAATAGCAACACCCCTGCACACTCATTCCCATTGAGTCTACCTTCCTCTCCAGCAGGAAACATCTGAGCTCTCCTTTGAAATTGGACACAGTGAGAAGAATTGTTGAGGTATTTTTAAAATAACAGTTCTACTGAGATATAATTCAGCTACTATATAATTCACCCATTTAAAGTACACATCCTAATGGTTTTTAAGATATTCGCAGAGTTAGGCAACATCAGAATCAATTTAGAACATTTCATTACCTCACAAAGAACCCCTAAACCCATGAGCAATCACTCTTTCTTTAACCCCTCAGCCCTAGGCAGGCTCTTGTCTACTTTCTGTCTCTGTGGGTTTGTCAATTCTAGGTATTTCATGTAAATAAAATCGTATCATATGTAGTTTTTGTGATTAGCCTCTTTCATTTAGCAGCATGTTTTCAAGTTTTATCTATGCTGTAGCTTGTGTCAGTACTGTTGTTGAATTTTAAATAACAAATTGGGAGAAAAGATGGCCTGCGCCCCCTTCTGACCTTGCATTCACATTGAGAATCATTCTACAACCATTTTCCCTCCTTCCCTCCCTTCCTTCTTTCCTTCCTTCCTTCCTTCCTCCTTTTCTTCCTTCCTTCCTTCCTTCTCCCTCTCTCTCTCTCTCTCTCTCTCTCTCTCTCTTTCTGTTTCTCTATCTGCCAGTCATTCTTTTATATGCTGGGGATATAAGAACAGATGATACAGAGCTAGGCATGGTGGCATACACCTATAATCCCAGCACTTGGGAGGCTGAGGCAGAAAGATCAAAAACTTGAGGCAGCCCGGATTACATAGAGCGTTCTAAACCAGCCTAAACTGCTATGCGGTGAGATCCTATCTCATAAAACGAATGGCTGGGAGTGTAGATTAGTGGCAGAGCACTTCCCTAGCATATGCGAAGTCCAGAATTTGGTCCCCAGCACCAGAAAAACAAAACAAAACAAACAAAGAAACAAACAAAAACCCCTAAACAGATGAGAGAGTTCTTAAGGAGCTCACAACTTTGGAAAGGAAACAGAAGCATAATCACAATCCAATGAGATAAAGGCTATAATAAAAGTATGCATAACATGCATGGAATAATGATGAGGCAGCTCTTTATTCTGCTTTGAGGAGACAAGGAAGACTTTACAGAGGAAGTGATACTTCAGCTACGCCTTTATATATGCATAGAATTTGCCAAACAAAGAGGAAAAGGCATTCAAGGCATAGGAAAGACCACAGAGGCATGAAAAGAAAAGGTGTTTTTAAGAAATGATGAATACATTGTAGTGGTAGAAAAAGGAGTCTTAGAAGGCAATGGGCAATCACAGAATGATAGAGGGAACAGCTAGTGAAAGAAGAAGCCAGTGGGATCCAGCTTGTGAGGATCCTTATGCAGGGGTGATGCTCAGTTCCTCTCCAAATTAAATACAGTAGCTGCTGTCCTAAAATCTTCTCCAGGTGGCCCCTTGCTATTCAGTCTCTATGCCCTTCTTTGTGATTCAGCAACCATAGAATTAGTGCTGACATAGCAGGGGTGTCTGAGAGCCCTCTCTCTTGTAGCTGCCAGTCAAAGTTTTCATACCTGTACTGCTAGTTAAACATTTTGAATAAAACTTCTTGTCTTCAGGTACTACTTTCTCTTCTTTTCTTTCTTTTTTCCTTTTCTTTCTTTCTTTCTTTTCTTTTCTTTTTTTTTCTGTCTTTTTTTTTTGTTGTTGTTGTTGTTGCTGTTGCTGTTGCTCTGAAACAGAGTCACTCTATCCTAGAACTCACTATGTAGACCAGGCTGGCCTATCCTCCTGCCTCAGTCTCCTGAGTGTTGGGATTACGGAACTATTTTTCAAAATCTAGAAAGTTAATTAAGGTCAAAGAGCCATAAAAAGGTTTTATTTCTTAAAAAATTTTTTTCACCCAATTATAAAAGTTAAGTATAAAAGTAAAATAATCTTATAGCACTCACAGCCATCACTAACATCTCTGGCTTTTGGGTTTCCTTTACAATTTCAACCTCTTCTACTTTACCTTTAATATTTGGCTTCCCAAAACCTGATACTAAACCTTTCCTCTTTCACATCCTAAACTTTCTCTGAGGAAATCTTAATTATACCCAGGCTTAAATTACCACCAACAGATGACTCAGAAATGCTTATCTTCAGCCAGACCTCTCCTTTGAACTACAATCCCTTATTTTCTGTAGTGTACCTGGCAATCTGGTTGGTTTCACACTGAGAGCATTTCAAAGTCAATCTGCTCCAAACTATCTCCATTCTCATGCCCCAGCTAGACTTCTCTCATTCTTTGTCTGGAATAATGGTGCCACATCCATTAATCATGCAAGCCAGAAACCTAAGTGTCATCCCAGTGCTTCTATCCTCTTGCCCCTTTATCCAATACATTACAAAACCCTATGGATTTGCCTAATATCTCTTGAAGTCATCCATTTCTCTACATCTCCGTCACCACCATAAATTGAGTCCAAGCCACCTTCAAATCTTGCCTGAATGACTGCAATAGCTTCCTATCTGGTTTCCTTCATTGATTTGGCCTTATCTTCTACTCTGTCCCACACCCACACCAATCCACTCTGTTCACCTAAGGCAGAGTAATCTTTTAACAATGCAAATGCACTTTGTCCTCCCTAGTAGGTCTGGCTGAAGATAGTCTGCACATCTGGAAAGGATCTGCTCCCTACCTCCTCCTCTCTTAGTTCCATTGGGCCCCAGCTCCCCCTCTCACCCCACTCAACCATTATTCTACAGTGTGTGGTGGGGGGCTTGCACTTGATGTTCCTTCTTTCTGGGATTTCTTCCCAACCTTTTTGGAATAGTTAGGTTCTTCATGCTTCAAGATCATTTTTTCAAGCCGGGCGAGGTGGTGCACGCCTGTAATCCCAGCGGCTTGGCAGGAGGAGGCAGGAGGATTGCAAATTCGAGACCAGAGGCAGTCTGTGTAACTTAGTGAGACCCTGTCTCAAAAAAAGTAAAAAATTGGCTGAGGGTGCAGCTCAGTGGTGCGGCACATGCAGAGTATGCAAGTGCGAGGCCCTGGGTTCAACCCCAAGTACAGAAAAAAAACCAAAAAAAACCCCAAAAAAAAACCACGATCATTTTTTCAAGGAAGTCTTTCTTGGGCTGCCTATATCTATACAAGAGCCCCCTATGTGGCTATGGCCCTGCAGCTGTACCACTGTGGCATCTGATCCTGTCAGATCTCTGAAGCTAAGCAGGATTGGGCCTAGTTAATAGTTGGAAGGGAGACCACCTGGGAACACCAGGTGCTGTAGGCTTGGGAGAAGGACCTGGCAACCCAAAAAAGAATCAGCCA